>NW_019104714.1:160215-175341 GCF_001995035.1 Momordica charantia
CTTTAGATGTAACACCGTTAACTAATAGGTTGTTATTTCTTAGGATGACCAGACAACTCATTCTCAATCCTGAGTGAGTTATGGACTCCTGCCCATGAGGGCTCGTCCTTTGATCTGTATGGGTGAGAGTGACCCGAGTCGCCGACTCAACATTCCTACCATTTTGGGGACGAGACCAAGTGGGAAGCTGGGAACATAACTTCACAAGATGGAATTCACTCCTCCCCGACTTTAGGGGAGTAGATGAGTGTTCTCTTAAATGCTGACTCCGGGACTTGAACAAGGGGCCCCACCCTCTCATTGGCCGAGAGGGACTTCCGGTTATTGGTTGGATCATAACCGGGTTGTTCATTAGAGGAGCAGTGGTGTTTAAGGAGTAATATGTACTCAGGGGTAAAACGGTAATTTGACCCAACTTGAGTTACAAACACTCGTGAAGGATTGACTCGTCATTAATGGTCGTATATCCATGGACACGAAAACATTCTGCAGTGAGAAGAGTGCAACTGCGGGTCTTAAGTGGAATGACCCGTAGTTAACGAATCTAGATTAACTCGGTTAATGAGTTTGACTGATTAATCTTGCATCGTTGAAGCTTCGGATCTGTAGGTCCATTAGGTCCCCTTGTTAGCTCATAACGGGTAAAACGAGGATCAAGTTTTTGGAACAATTTGAATTGTTCAAATTACTTAAAGGATTATATGTATATTGATACATTATAATATATAGTTAATTATAAATTAAAAACTATATATTATGAGAGAAATTATTTGAATAAGATTCAAATAAAATTAATATGAATACGATTCATATTACAACTATAGGTTAAAAATAATGTGCATAAGATGTACATTAAAACTATAGGTTATACGAGAGAAATGTTTTAGAATATGATTCTAATTTTATAATAAATAATTAAGTGTTAATTATTTATGTATATATATATTTATTAATTATTAATTTTAATAATTAATTATATTAATTAATTTGATTAATTAATTATATATATATATATATTAATTATTATATATATATTATTATATATATATTATAATTTTTATTATATATATATTATATATATATATATTAATATTAATATTAATAATAATAATATTATTATTATTATTAATATTAAACTCCCCTGCAAAATTGCAGGGGATTGGGAGGTTTTGTGACGTGGGGAGTTACCCCACGTCACCCTTCTTCTACTTCAAGAGTTGGAGAATGAAAAAAACAGAAGGTTACAGAACAAAAAAGAGAACTCCCACAATTCTCTCTCAAAATTCTCTCAAACTCTCCCTCTCTTCTATCAAGGTGCTACCACAAGCACGATCCCGAGACCCAAGAGGATAGCGAGGAAGATCCGGTGGTGGTGTTCGAGGGGAACTTATTGAAGAAACGTTCTTCAAAGGTTTATATTTCCTCTGTATTTTCCCTTTGTAAAATTCGATTTTGTATCCCGAAAATCAGCAACGAAAGTCCGCTTCCGCTCCGGGATTCACATCCCTTCACAAACTTCTAAGCTTGGTAATTCTCAATCTTTCTTTGTAATTTTCGCCCCAACTTTCTCTTTTGTGGTTCCAATTTCACCTAATTTGTGTCTAAACAATTAATAATTATCATACGTAGAATTTAATTGATTAGCTAGCTAAATATGATCTCTTATTATATACTTCATTATTCGGGCATATGAGAGCATCATTTTCATAATTTATGGTATAATGTACAAATGTATGCTTTGTTTCCTACTTGTGTTCTCCTCATGTAGATTGTTAGTCTTTTAGGGCATTGGTTGGATGTATCAGGTTTTAAATAACTTGGTTAAGAAGTGTTGGCTTTTTGGCCCTTAATCTCAAATTAATTAATTTTAATTAATTAATTAATTAATTAATATTTTGATGATAACAAACTTAATTATGTTATTTGACAATTTTAATATTTTAAAGTGTCCACAGCGTAGAGCTTGATACGACGATTCCAACGAATTTTGAATCACCCAAATTATAGCTCAAACGAAGAAATTATGGTCAAAAGAAGTTGGAAGAAAAAAAATACATGTGGCGATGACATGGTGGCAAAATTCTAACGAATAGAATATGACATGTGGCAAACTGAAACTTTTAGGTTATAAAATAAATGAGAAAGAAAGAAAAGAAAAAGGAAAGAGAAAAAAAACAAGAGAAAAGAAAGAAAGTAGAAAATGTTGTAAAATTGAGGAACGAAACGAGGCAACGTCGGGGAAATAAAATAAACAAAACAATTCAAATAATAAAAGAAAATTCAAAATTCAAAATGGCATTTCCCACCAATTTTCAAACTTGATTCCCACCAAATTTCTCACTAATTTCTCACTAACAATGAGCACCACATTGACTTTATTTATAGGTCATGGATAAGCATGTGGTGTGATTTACATGACACTAATAATGTCTAAAATTGAGACATATGGGGCATTAGGGTTTCCACACGTGGTGCATGGATAATGGAACATATGGGGTTATGAATAAAAAAACACATAGAGGACATATGACGCATGGATTATGAGACACCTCAAGATTGGACACTAAGCAAGGGTTAGTGGGCATCTATTTAATTTAAAAATTCATAATACTCCCCCTTAGATGCCCATTGTAGATATGAAATATGCCTCGTTAAAACCTTACTAGGGAAAAATCCAGTGGGAAAAAAAAACTCTAGTGAAGGAAAAAGAGTACATATTTCATATAATCTAATAAACCCAAAATAATACAATATATTTAACTCCCCCTCATGGAAACATCACTTGGGATCTTTGAGTCGTCGTATTCCAATGTCGCGCACCAATGTTTCAAAGGTTGTTGTAGGTAATGCCTTTGTGAATATATTTGCCAAGTTATCTTTCGAACAAATTTGTTGAACAGTGATAGTACCATTCTTTTCAAGATCATGAGTATAGAAAATATTTGGTGAAATATGTTTTGTTCTATCTCGTTTAATATATCCTCCTTTGATTTGAGCTATACATGCTGTGTTATCTTCGTAAAGTATCATTGGAAGATTTTTACTAGATGATAGACCACATGTTCCACGAATGTGTTGAGTCATTGATCTTAACCATACACATTCTCAACTAGCTTCATGAATTGCAAGAATTTCAGCATGATTTGAGGAGGTGGTTGTTATTGTTTGTTTTACTAATCGCCATGATATAACAGTTCCTCCACCTGTGAACAAATAACCAGTTTAAGATCTAGCTTTGTGAGGATCAGATAAATATCCAGAATCTGCGTATCCAACTAGATCGAAATTTGATTTGTTTGAATAAAACAAACCCATATCAGTCGTTCCTCGAAGATAGCGAAATATATGCTTAATCCCATTCCAATGTCTTTTTGTAGAATAAGCACTATATCTAGCTGATAAATTAACTGAAAATGCTATATCTAGTCTCGTGTTATTAACCAGATACATAAGTGCACAAATTGCACTAAGATATGATACTTCAGGACCAAGAAGTTCTTCATTATCTTCTCGAGGTCTAAATATATATTTTTTCACATCAAGTGAGCGAACTTCCATTAGAATATTTAATGGGTGCGCTTTATCCATATAAAATCTTTTAAAAATTTTTTCTGTATAAGTTGACTGATGTACAAATATCTCATTTGCTAAATGCTGAATTTGTAGGCCAAGACAAAATTTTGTTTTCCCGAGATCTTTCATCTCAAATTCTTTCTTAAGATACTCTATTGCCTTTGAAAGTTCTTCAGGAGTTCCAATTAGATTCAAATCATCAACATATATAGTTATAATGGCAAATCCCGACTGTGATTTCTTTATAAAAACACAAGAACATATTGGATTATTCTTATATCCTTCTTTCAACAAATATCCACTTAGACGATTGTACCACATTCGTCCTAATTGTTTTAATCCATATAATGATCTCTGTAACTTTATGGAATACCATTCCCAAGCATTAGAATTTGGTACTTTAGATCCTTCAGGAATTTTCATATAAATATCATTATCAAGAGATCCATATAAATATGCAGTGACTACATCCATAAGATGCATGTCAAGACTTTCAAATACAGTCATGCCAATTAAATATCTCAGTGTAATTGCATCCACCACATGAGAGTATGTCTCCTCCTAATCAATACCGGGTCTTTGTGAAAAACCTTGTGCAACCAATCTTGCCTTATATCTTGTGATCTCATTGTTTTCATTTCTTTTTCTTACGAATACCCATTTGTATCCCACAGGCTTAACATTTTCCGGTGTTCGRAMTACTGGTCCAAAAACTTGAYGTTTTGAAAGTRAGTTAAGTTCTGCCTAGATTGCTTCTTTCCATTTAAGCCAATCTTTTCTCTKTTGACATTCTTTCATAGATTTTGGTTCACAATYRYCACTTTYAGATAAAATGTCAATAGCAACATTATAAGCAAAAATGTCATCAATAACTAYATTAGTTCGGTWCCATCTTTTTCCARTCATAACGTAATTCATTGAAATCTCATTATTATCTTCARGTACTTGACTTTCCTCAATATCTTTATGARTAGTCATGTTTAGGATTTCTTCTGGAATATCCTCATTCTCAATTGTGTCATTTTGATTATTGACTATTTTTCTTTTCCGAGAATTTTTATCTTTGGAACCTATTGGTCTACCACGCTAATGGCGTGTTGCAGATTCATTAACTTTCTGCATTGGAATATCAATTTTCGATGGAACATTCGCAGCTGGTATATGTGACTTGGTCACTTTCTTGGCATCAATAAATGCATCTGGTAATTGATTTGCTATATTTTGCAAATGAATTATTTTCTGAACTTCAAGTTTACATTGATCTGTACGGGGATCAAAATGTGACAATAACGATGCATTCCACGTAATTTCTTTTTCCAATTTCATTATTCCTCCCCCTAATGTTGGAAAATTTGTCTCATTAAAATGACAATCAGCAAATCATGCAGTAAATACATCACCCGTCAAGGGTTCAAAATATTTAATAATTGATGGGGAATCAAATCCAACATATATTCCTAGCCTCCTTTGAGGACCCATCTTAGTACGTTGTGGTGGAGCAATTGGAACATATACTGCACATCCAAAAGTTCTCAGATGGAAAATATTTGGCTCTTGGCCATAAGCTAATTGTAACGGAGAATATTTATGATAAGATGTTGGTCTAATGCGTATGAACGACGCTGCATGTAAAATAACATGTCCTCATACAGATGTAGGAAGCTTAGCTCTCATAAGTAATGGTCTAGCAATTAACTGCAATCGTTTTATGAATGATTCTGCTAAACCATTTTGTGTATGAACATRAGCTACARGATGTTCAACATTTATCCCAATTGCCATACAGTAATTATTAAATGAYTRRGATGTAAATTCACYASCATTATCAARACGAATACTTTTAATTGTATAATCAGGAAATTGTGCTCRTAACTTTATTATTTGAGCAAGTAGTCTTGCAAATGCAAGGTTTCGACTTGATAATAAGCATACATGTGACCATCTACTTGATGCGTCTATTAACACCATAAAATATCTGAAAGGACCGCTTGGTGGATTAATAGGTCCATATATATCACCATGAATTCGTTCTAAAAATGTAGGTGATTCAGTCCCTACTTTAAATGGTGATGGTCTAATGATCAATTTGCCTTGAGAGCAAGCATCACATGATAATTCATTAGTTTGAAGAATCTTTTGGTTCTTTAATGGATGTCCATGTGAATTTTCAATGATTCTTCTCATCATTATGGACCCTGGATGACCTAATCGGTCATGCCAAATGGTAAATATATCTGGATTTATGAACTTCAAGTTTGTAGTTGCATATGTTTCCATTACTCGTATATGAGTATAATATAATCCAGAAGATAAWGCAKGCAACTTTTCAARTATACGTTTGTTATGTGAGACAATAGATATAATATAGAGATATTCTATATTATTCTTGTTATCAGTCTCAATATGATAACCATTGCAACGTATATYTTTAAAACTCAGTAGATTTCTCTTTGATTGACTAGAGAACAATGMATTGWCAATTGTAAATTTTGTTCCTCTAGGCAAAATTATGTCTGCTTTTCCAAAACCTTCAATYAAGTTTGCAGAACCTGAWATAGTATTGACTTTTGCTTTCARCATTGTCAATTTAGAAAAATATTGTCTACTTTTCAGTATTGTGTGCGTAGTTGCACTGTCTGCCAGACATAGATCACCATTGCTCATTTTCGAGTCATCCAATATATGAAAACTATCCATGCTTCTTCATTAAACAAAATAATTACAATAAGAAGAAGGAAGAAGAAGAAGAAGAAAAAAAAACTTGAAATACAAAACATACATAAAAGATATAAAAAAACATTAGTTCTGAATATTTTCAAAATCAAAAGAAGCACTTGCTATTCCATCCATTGTGCTCATTGTGCCAATTTGTTCTCCAGGAGATTCAAGAAAGTCAGCCACATCCAAACTTGTAATATTGGCAGCGTCAAAGATATCACCATCTTGGTAGGCAAGATTTGCTTCTACATTTTTTCCTTTTTCTTTCAAAGAAGTTTGATAAAGATTCACTAAGTGTTTCGATGTACGGCAAATATGTGCCCAATGTCCAGTCATACCGCATCGGAAGCACTTATTTTCAACACTTCTGGAATTCTGATCTTGTGGAGCTTTTCCTTTATGATCAACATTTCGTGTAGTTCTTTAAAAATTTGGACGATTATAACGCCCACCACGAAATGAAAAATTATTTCTTCCTCTGCCACAGTCACGCCCTCGACCACGACCTCGATCTCGACCACGATTATTGAAATTTACAGCATTCGCCTCTGGGAATGGTGTTGCTCCCGTTGGTCGAGATTCATGATTTTTCATCAATAGCTCATTATTTTGCTCAGCAACCAGAAGGCATGATATGAGCTCAGAAGATTTCTTAAAACCTTTCTCTCGATATTGTTGTTGCAAGAGTATATTCAAGACATGAAAGGTTGAGTATGTCTTTTCTAGCATATCACTATCAGTAATTTTTTCTCCACATAACTTCAATTTCGAACTGATTTTGAATAGTGCAGAATTAGAATCACTTACTGATTTGAAGTCTTAGAGCCTCAAATGCATCCATTCATAACGAGCTTGAGGAAGAATAACTGTTTTTTGATGATCATATCTTTCTTTCAAATTTTGCCACAAGGCAAGGGGGTCTTTTATTGTCAGATACTCCATTTTCAACCCCTCGTGAAGATGGTGACGAAGGAAAATCATGGCTTTTGCCTTTTCCTGACTTGTGGTTGTATTTATTTCTTTGATGGTTTCTCCCAGGTTCATGGCATCAAGATGGATTTCAGCATCTAGTACCCCATGACAATTAATTATTGCCATTGATATCAAGAGCCGCAAAATCTAATTTGGTCAAATTTGTCATGGTAACACTTCAACAGGGGAAATGACAGAGGCTCATGCTGATAACGTGTAGTAAAATTGAGGAACGAAACGAGGCAACGTCGGGGAAATAAAATAAACAAAACAATTCAAATAATAAAAGAAAATTCAAAATTCAAAATGGCATTTCCCACCAATTTTCAAACTTGATTCCCACCAAATTTCTCACTAATTTCTCACTAACAATGAGCACCACATTGACCTTATTTATAGGCCATGGATAAGCGTGTGGTGTGATTTACATGACACTAATAATGTCTAAAATTGAGACATATGGGGTATTAGAGTTTCCACACATGGTGCATGGATAATGGAACATATGGGGTTATGAATAAAAAAACACATAGAGGACATATGGAGCATGGATTATGAGACATCTCAAGATTGGACACTAAGCAAGGGTTAGTGGGCATTATTTAATTTAAAAATTCATAATAGAAAAGAAATAATAATAATAAAAAAAGAATATTATTATATATACAAGTTAGTGTTGTAACTTGAATTGAGAAGAAGAAAAAAAAAGGAAGAAAAAAATGGTGTTAGGTGGGTGCGGCAGGTGGCAGTTAAAAAAATAATAAAAAAAATCAAAGTTTTTTTTAAAAACTATCCGTTGCTGTGTATATATATAAATTTTATTTTATATATTATTATTTTATTTAATTTAATCTCAACCTTTTATTTTAACCAATTCAAATTCAATGGTCCAAATTGATTTTGGATTCAAACCAATTTCAAACTTTTTCTCTCTTCTATTTAAACAACTCTTTCTCCCAAAATAAAATACTAATTCTCTATATATTTCTCTCTTAATTATTTGATTTTTATTCATTATCTAAAGCTTCCATGTCATTATAATTTCTTGTGAGAGAAATTTTATTTGAGAGATCTGTGCGCTTCCAATTTTATTTCTCTTAGCCATTTGAGGGCTTTTATTTGTAAGAATTTTTCTTACAAATTTGTGAGGAAAAAAATTTGTATATCTACTATTTAAGAGAGTTTGTAAGTTTGTTCTCAAATTCCATATTCTTTGTAAAGGTTGCTCTTGAGCCCGAAAAAGAGCATTTGTAACGGTTTGATCCTTAACCGTGGAAAGGATCAGGTTTCTTCTTGCTCCCGAAAAAAGAAGGCTTTATACCGGTTTGACTCCTACCGTGGAAAGAGTCAAAGTTTCTTAATCGAATACCCAAGAGGCGCTTGGGGAGTGGAGTAGGCCGGTTGTTACTGAACCACTATAAAATTTCTGGTGTCATTTTCTCGAACCCTACTCTATTTAATTTTTGCAATTAATTTTCTTTATTACAAATTGCATGAAATTATTTGTTCGAATTTATTAATCATATTTATGCTCAATATTTATATTTTAATTATTTGGGTGGTGAAATTAATTAGGGTGTTTGTATTTCTAATTTGTTGTTTAATTTTGTGTTAAATAATTTGTTCATAAAAAGTTTACATAATTGTTTAAATTGGGCCCATCGTAGTAAAAAGTTTAAAAAGTTTCATTAAACCCTATTCACTAGGGTTGTCATACCGATCCAACAAGAAGTCATTTGGAACACAATTTTTGAAGGATACTGTATGGCTAGATACCGTTTCAAAAGCATTAAGGTTAGGAAGCTTGCTTTTAGATTAATCTGAATTTGTGTAAGTTGTAAGTTTATATTCGGTAAATGCTACTTTTTGATAGTACACTTTGCTATGACAATAATCCTTATTTCAACTCAAACCTATTTGATCAAGTACTTAGATTTCTTGCAATCTGGTGTAATTGTTGTAACTTTTCACTCTTGTTGTATGGTGAATACACTTTGAATTTAACGAAACAAAAGTTAAGTTAAGCACTTGTATTTGCATGAGGAAGTGCTTAAAAAAGGTATGCATCTTTTATCATTTTTGCCTTGAAATTATATCTTTTTAAAATATGAAAGCAATTGTATGTATTTTAATATTTGGGACAAATTTCTTATGCCTATTAGCTAGTTATTAAATCACTATGTTGAGTTAGTCATATATTTCGTATTAGAATAAATGGGAAGGGTCTTCTACATAACCATATACAAAATATCATTTCTCCTATCTTATTCTCCATTGCAGACACTTTAAAATAAGTTTGTTGACTTGGGCCTCAAACCTTCATCTGGAAACCAAAATCTCTAGATTTAGTTGATTATCTAGTTAGTTGTTATGTAAACTAATTAAGCAATTAAACATTCTGTCCTTGTAGAAAGTTTGTCTGGAAGAATGTTTGTTAAAGATTGGATTCATTTGAAATATGTCAAATATTAAATTAGTAATACCTTAAAAAGTTTTGTTATATTAATTTGTTGAGTTTGATTTTTTAATATATAGAGCTACTGATGAATACTTGCGGGTCGGGGTGCATGGTGTTGGGTATTTTCACATGTGTGAAAGTCAACAATTTTAGGCCCAAATGGGCCATTACTTTTATATGTTAATTAGAATAGAGAAGGGAAAAATGAGTGCATGCAGTTCGAGGAGCGAAAAACAGAAAAGAAAAAGAGAAAAGAAAAACTTCCGTACAGAACGGTTTTTTGAACGATCGAAGGTTGATCCGTGGTCTGATCAAGCTGAAATTTTGACAGCGTGTTCACAACACGAGGGTCTTCAATTTGGACGGTGGAGATTTCATTTGGAGCTGCCTACAGTCAGATTCAGTGGGTAGTTGGTGCCACTTTCTAAGTGAGATCTTTCTAATTTTCTTCTCCAGTTTATTCGCTTTGTTTGCCGAGATTTATTGTCTCGAGATATTATTATTGTATGCCTTTAGTTGTTGCTAGGGAGAACTTGATGTAGCCCATTATTGATTATAGTGGAGATTTTAACTTTGATTCGTTGTTTTTTACTCCTCACATTGAGGGAGTTTTTCCACATTAAAATTGCTTGTGTCCCGTGCTTATTTGCATCATTATTTTTACTTGCTATTTCCTAATAGGTTCACCCAAGAGGGTATAATTGGTCCATAAAATTAAGTGTCTATCCCAACAAAGTGGTACCAAAGCCAAGTTAAAAATTAATTAGGCCTTATGTTGAACAATGGAAACTAGTACAAGTAGAATGGTGACCTTGAATGGCTCAAACTATCAAGTTTTGAAAAAGAAGATGGAAGATGTTTTATATGTGAAAGATTTTTATCTTCCTGTTTTTTCACTTGAGAAGCCTGAAGATAAAACTGATTTAGAATGGGAGATATGCCATAGAAAAGTTTGTGGCTTTATTAGACATTGACTATAAGAAAATATTCTAAATCATATTGGAGAAGAAACACATGCACGAACTATGTGAAACAAGCTTTAGTCGTTATATGCCCCAAAATCTAGTAATAATAAAATGTTTCTCATAAAGCAAATGATGGCTTTGAAATATCAAGATGGAACACCTATGTCAGATCACTTGAATACATTCCAAGGTATCATTAATCAGCTTGTTGGAATGAAATCATGTTTAAGGATGAGATACAAAGGTTATGACTTGGTATATTGCGGGACTCGTGGGAGACTTTCAGAACTTTGTTATTGAACTCAACCCCAAATGGAGTAATAAGTATGGACATAGTGAAAAACAATGTTTTAAATGAAGAGATGAGAAGAAAGTCACAGGGCTTTTCATCACAGTCAGAGGTTCTTGTTACTGAAAGAAGAGGAGGAGTAAGAGTAAAGGTCTGAAGGGTAGAGATAGAAGCAAAAGTAAGAGCGGCTGGCTATCCAATGTTGAGTGTTATCATTGTGACATGAAAGGGCATATAAAGAAATATTGTCGACAGCTAAAGAGAGAAAATAAAAATGATAAAGGTAAGGAAAAGAAGAATGATGATGGTAATGACGCAAATAGAGTTGCTATAGCTACCAAGGATTTCTTTATCTTATTTGTGAAGGGATCAGATCCTGCAGCAGAAGCATGCGAACACGTTTGCTTCGATCTTGTTTTAGAATTACAACGAAGAAAAATGCATAAGCATGAGTAAAAGGAAATTAGTGATACATACCTTTGAAGACACCTCTTCAATGTAGGCACCAACGCCACCAAAAAGTCTTGCTATCCTCTGGATGTTAAGACTTGGTTTGTGGGAACCATCTTATAATTTGAAAGGAAAACCGAGAGATCGAGAGAGAGAATTTCTTGTTGGAGTTTCGAAAACTTAACAACCATGGACCAGGGAACAAAGGGAATGAGAGAACGACCTTTTTATAAGGGAGGAAGAATGGTGGGGAAGTCACAACTTCCCCACTAACCACTTTCCCACTTCCCACCATTAAAGATGGGGAGTGGGAATTGTGGGAAGTGGGAAGTTTTCCTCGAATTTCTTTCCCTTTTTTTTCCTTTCTTTTCTTTTTCTTTTTTTCTTTTATTTTAATTAAAACAATTTTAATTAAAATAATAATTAATTTAATTAATTATAAAAAAAGAATTATTAATTTAATTTAACCAAATTAATATATCACATTAATTTAATTAGACCATATTTAATTAAATTAAACTTAAATTAATAAACTATATTAGAATCAAATTCTAATATCCTATTCTCTCATAATTTTGAATTCAATTCAAAATTAACTTTATATTATAATGTATCAACATACATTATATTAATTGCATCTCATACAGTTAACCTTAATTCCCTTTAACTAATTTGAACAATTAAAATTCTTTTCAAGACTAAATGTTCTTAACTATCCTTTACGAGCTAGCAAGAGGACCTAATGGACCTACAGATTGGAAGCTCCAACTATACGAGATTAATCGATTAAACTAATTAACCATATTAATCAACATTCGTTAAATATTGATCACTCCACTAAAGACCCACAGTTGCACTCTTCTCACTGTAAAATACTTTGTGCCCATGGATTTTGACCATTAACGGTAAGTCAATCATTCACGATGTTCGTAACCACATTTGGGTCAGATTATCGTTTTACCTCTATGTTACATTTTGTACCCTAAGTACCGCTGATCCTCTAATGAACAACCCGATTATAGTCCTACCAATAACCGAAAGTCCCTCTCGAGCCAGTGAGAAGGTGGGCCTCTTGTTCAAGTCCTGGAGTCAACACTTAAGAGAACACTCATCTACTTATCCTAAAGTCGGGAAGGAGTGAAATCCATCTTGTGTAGTTATGTTCCTAGCTCCCCACTCGGTCTCGTCCCCAAAATGGTAAGAATATCGAGTCAACGACTTGGGCCATTCTCATCGATACAAATCAAAGGATGAGTCCTAACGGGCAGGAGTCCATAACTCACTCAGGATTGAGATAAAGTTACCTGGTTATCCTATTGAAATATTAATCTATTAGCTAACAGTGTTATAGCTAAAGATTAATTATTTCGCAGTCTGATCTTATACAAACTCATTGTATCGGATACCCCCACTCACATGTCTCCACACGAACAACCTGGATTAAGTCAATTGTAACTATTACAAAGTGAGTTGTATCCATAGTGTTACCAGGATAAGGTACCCAACCTTATCCATATACTATAGACCCTTTAAGTTACTACTTGAACATTATCCACCTATATATCGAATATATACTGTATATATATACGCTGTATATCAAATATATACGCTGTATATTAAATATATACTGTATATCTGTTATATACTGTCTGTTTCGGTTACGTGACATAACCTCGGATGTTATTGTATTGGATTTGGATTAATGCAATTCTAAGAGAAACATCAATAACAACTTTTTTGAATGAATATTTGTTTGACGTTTACAAACTATGAGTTTAGGGCATAAAACCCAACAATTTGATGGTGACGATGTTATTAATCTAGCTACACAACAGAGCAATTGGGTGTTTGATAGTGGCACATCAATTCATGCTACATCCAGGAGGGATTTCTTTGCATCCTACTCTAGTGACTTTGACAGTGTTATGATGGGTGATGATGGTTCAGCAAAAGCCATTGGTATTGGTGATATGCACTTGGAGATCAAGAATGGCACTATGTTGGTTTTGAAGAATGTGAAACATATCCCTGATATTCGGATGAATTTAATTTCCACAGGTAAGCTTGATTACGAAGGTTTCTGCAATACCTCCTACAATGGCAAATAGAAGCTTACTAGAGGCTCAATGATTGTAGCTAAAGGGGAGAAGTGTTCCTCATTGTATTTGATGCAAGCAATGGTTATTGATTCTGCAATAAATACAGTGGATGATGAAAAGAGTATTGAATTATGGCATAAAAGACTCGGTCATATTAGTAAAAAGGGATTGATGATTTTGGCCAAGAAAAATCATCTTTCTAGTATAAAGAATGCGCCTTTGAAAATATGTGCTCATTGCCTAGCAGGGAAACAAACTAGAGTTTTCTTTAAGGCATCCCAACACTTAAGGAAGTCAAATATATTTGACTTAGTATATTCTGATGTATGTGGTCCTATGAAAACAAAAACACTTGGAAGTTCCTCATATTTTGTGACATTTATAGACGATCATTTGAGGAGAACATGGGTCTATACGTTGAAAACTAAAGATCAAGTGTAGCAAGTGTTTAAACAGTTCACGCCTTATTGAGAGAGAAACGAGTAAGAAGTTGAAGTGCATCAAGACTGACAATAAAGGTGAGTATTGTGGACCTTTTGATGAATATTGTAGAAGCCATAGTATTCGACATCAAAAGACACCTCCGAAGACTCCTCAGTTGAATGAGCTAGCTGAGAGAATGAACAAAACACTAGTTGAGCGGGTGAGATGTTTGCTTTCACAGTCACGGTTGCCGAGATCATTTTGAGGTGAAACATTAAGCTCAGTTGTGCATGTTTTGAATCTCACACCACGTGTTCCTTTGAATTTTGAAGTCCGGGATAGAATTTGGTCAGATAAGGAGATATCCTATGATCACCTGCGTGTTTTTGGGTGTAAAGCTTTTGTACATGTTCGTAAATATGAGAGATCGAAGCTTGATGCAAAGACAAGACCATGTGTGTTCCTTGGCTATGGCCAAGATGAGTTTGATTATAAACTATATGATCCAATACAGAAGAAGCTCATAAGAAGTTGGGATGTTGTATTTGTTGAAGACCAGACCATAGAAGATATTAAGAAGATAGATAAAGCAGAGTTTCAGCACAGTGATGATTTGATTGACTTGGATTCAGTTCCTTTAACACAATCTTCTATGCAAACTGAGAGTGAGGTTCAGAATGATCAGTTTGATGGTACAGTAGAGAGTCCAGAACAAGTTAAGGTAGAGGATGGTGTTCATGAACATTTGTTGGAAACAGAAGTTCCTACAGAGGTTCCTACAGAGGTTCCACTTAGAAGATCTACCAGAAATTGGCGTTCTTCCACACGATACCCAGTTGATGAGATGTTACTAACTGCTGGGGAGAGCCTGAGAGTTATGAGGAGGCCATGGAAGATGAACACAAAAGAGAGTGGATTGATGCAATGAAAGATGAAATGAAATCATTGCATGAAAATCACACTTTTGACCTTGTTAAGTTGCCTAAACGAAAAACTGTTGGGTGTGTTGCCCTAAACTCGTAGTTTGTATTATGTAAAAACAAATGTATATTCAATAAAGTTTTATTCAATAAATTTGTTGTTGAAACATAGCATTGCATTGTCCAAATCCAATAAACTAAACATCCAAGGTTATTTGATGTAATCGGGACAGTATATATACTGGATATATAGTTGATA
>NW_019104714.1:177066-191533 GCF_001995035.1 Momordica charantia
TTGAAGAAACGTTCTTCAAAGGTAAAGTTTCCTCTGTATTTTCCTTCTTTCAATTTCGGTTTTGTATCCCGAAAATCAGCAACGAAGATCCGCTTCCGCTCCGGGATTCTCATCCCTTCAAAAACCGCACTGAAAAATAAGTGGGTTTATCGAGTGAAACAAGAAGAACACACCTCACGACCGCGTTACAAAGCGAGACTAGTTGTCAAAGGATTCAGTCAGAAGAAAGGTGTTGACTTTGATGAAAATTTTATTCCTGTTGTGAAGATGTCTTCTATACGTGTAGTTATGAGTTTGGCTGCAAGCCTTAACTTAGAGGTTGAGCAAATTGATGTGAAGATTGCGTTTTTGCATGGTGATTTAGATAAAAAGATTTATATGGAACAACCAGAAGGATTTGGAGAGAAATGCAAGGAGAATCTTGTATGCAGATTGAATAAAAGTCTTTATAGGTTGAAAAAGACACAAAGGCAGTGGTACAAAAAGTTTGAGTCAGTTATGGTGGAGCAAGGCTTCAAAAAGACTACTTTCGATCATTGTGTATTTGTACAGAAGTTTTCCGATAATGACTTTATTGTACTGTTGCTTTATGTTGATGATATCTTGATTGTTGGCATGAATATTTCAAGAATTGACACATTGAAGAAATAGTTGAGCAAATCCTTTGCCATGAAGGATTTGGGCCAGCGAAGAAGATTCTTGGAATTCGTATAGCACGAGATAGAGCATCCAAGAAATTGTATGTCTCATGAGCATTACATAGAGAAGCTGCTTGAAAGATTCAACATGAGCAAGGATAAAGTAGTAAGTTCTCGTCTATCTAATTACTTAAACTAAGTAGCAAACAGAGTCCTTCTACAGATAAAGAGAAGGAAGAGATGAGCAGAGTTCCATATGCTTTAGCAGTTGGGAGTTTAATGTATGCCATGGTATGTACTAAACCAGATATTGCCTATGTTGTTGGTGTTGTTAGTTGGTTTATGTCCAATCCGGGAAAACAGCATTGGGAGGTAGTAACGTGGATCATGAGATATTTGCGGGGTACTTCCAGTTTAAAGCTCACTTTTGGAAGTAGAAAGCCAGTGCTTGCTGGTTACACTGATTCAGATATGGCAGGAGATTTAGATAATCGAAAGTCTACTTCCCACTATTTGATGACCTTTGCGGGTGGTGTAGTGTCATATATGGTTGTCAAGATTACAGAAGTGTGTTGCACTTTCTACAACTAAGGCAGAATATATTGCAGTAGTAGAGGCATGCAAGGAGATGTTGTAGATGAAGCGATTTATACAAGAGCTCGGCTTCAAGCAACAACGGTATGTGATATTCTGCGATAATCAGAGTGCTATTCATCTTGGTAAGAATTCAACATTTCATTTGAGAACAAAACATATTGATGTAAGGTATTGCTGGATGAGAGATGCTCTCAATGATGGACTGTTTGAACTTGAGAAGATACATATTCATCGTAATGGATCCGGTATGTTGACAAAGAATATACCAAGAGAAAAGCTCGAGTTTTGTTGTTCCGTTGTTGGTATGACAATTTCTTTCACATAGTGAAAAGGGGGAGATTTTTTGGGTATTTTCACATGTGTGGAAGCCCAACAATTTTATGCCCAAATGGGCCATTTTAGGGTTATATATATATATTAACTATATGTGCAGCCTATGTTAATTAGGAGAGAAGGGAAAAGTGAGTGCACGAAGTTCGATGAGAGAAAAACAGAAAAGAAAAGCTTTCGTACAGGACATTTTTTTGCACGATTGGAGGTCAATCCGTGGTCCGATCGAGGTGACATTTTGACAGCATGTTCACAACACGATGTTCTTCACTCTGGACAGTGGAGATTTCTTTTGGAGCTGCTTACAGTCAGATAAAGTGGGTAGTTGGTGTCACTTTCTAAGTGAAATCTTTCTAATTTTCTTCTCCAGTTTATTCCCTTTGTTTGCCGAGATTTATTGTCTCGAGATATTATTATTGTATGTCTCTAGTTGTTGCTATGAAGAACTTGGTGTAACCCATTATTGATTATAGTGTAGATTTTGACTTCAGTCCGTGGTTTTTTACTCCTCGCATTGAGGGAGTTCTTCCACGTTTAAATTGTTTGTGTCCTGTGCTTGTTTGCATTATTATTTCTACTTGCTATTTCCTATTAGGTTCAGACAAGAGGGGATAATTGGTCCATAAAATTAAGTGTCTATCCCAACACATTGAACTTCGTAGAATAAGTGAAAAGTAGGTCGGATGGGGTGGCAAAAATCTTATGTCCCTGCAAGATATGTAGGAACACGAATCACCAAACTTTTGATACTATGTATGAACATTTAGTTATTAAAGGTATGAATTTGACTTATAAGATTCAGTATTAGGTTTGTTGTATCTAGGTGTTTTTATTATGACCGCCCATGTTTATGACTTTTGTTCTTTGTGGAGTTCTCTATTAGTTGTTTCGTTGAGTTTGTGGTTTTGTAGATATAGAGTTGATATATATTATTGAGTATATTAGTTAGTTGTATCCATGTGTTTTGTGAGTATATCTATTTAAGAACAATGGTTGGAGATCTAGGGTAGTTTTTTAAAGCTAATTAATATCTTTAATCTTGTGGATGTTTTAAAGTATTGGGTCCTAATCGTAGTTATGTAAGAGGATATGGACAAGGAGTGACAAAATCAAAGTTGTTCTCTATGACTCAAAAGGATAAAACTATTAAATCTTTTCAAGAACACTGCAATCGAATGACATCGGAAATGATTGAGTTGAAGTCTTTGGTATCATCCATACTTTCAGATAAGGTAATGTTACTTAACATTGTTTATTTTAAATGATTCTATCAGACTCTATTATTTATATACTTTGTACATATAGGCAAAGTCAAGCGAACAAAATTCCAATCATACTTCAAATGTACCGACATCAGCACATATTCCACCAGCAAACTTAGGTTCTCCACCTGTATGTTTAGCACTCTATGTAAGATTGTATTGAATTAGTATTTAAATTTATTACTCTTTGAATTTTTTTTACTGGTGAAATTAGAGTGTTACCATCAATAATGCTCCACAAAAGTGCACGTTGCTCGACTGGATTGGTTATGGAGAAGTAATTGCTGAGGGAACATGGTCTTCTAATAATCCATCAATACTTTTACATTACACCCCTCTTGGTCCAAATGTTGTACGAGTGTGAGTTGATATAGTGAAAAACCCAAATTTATATTTCTGGAGGCCTACGTACGATATGATGGTTATTGATGATGTTTTGGGTACTATGATTGCTTGGCCTACTTATATAGGAAAAATTTAAATATTTAAGTAAATTTCTATTTAAGTTTAATTTCGTTTTATGTTGAAGCAAAAATAAAGTTCGATATTACAAATATATAGTATTTTTGTTTTTTTTATAGGTGGGGATATTTGGCACTCCTTTGCACTACTTTTGGGACTTCAAATGTCTTAGATTCATGTACATTATTTAGCTTCATATATGACTTGGGATCTAGATGTTGAGTTTGGATACAAAATAAAACAAAGAAGGAATGAAAGACATTGGGCCATGGCCCAATTACTATATTTTTATTTGACCTAGTTTTCTTATATATATATGTGTGTGTGGTAGTGAAAAAAAGGGAGTAGCCGTGATAATAAGAAAGAAAAGGGCAGTGGGTTTTGGGTGTTTTTGCAGCGTTTCAGAGGCAGCGACTCGGGTGTTGGCAACACAGAAAGGGTAGATCGAGATCGATATTTTTGGGGTAATTTGTTCTTTATTATTCTGTGAGATTTTCATTCCCGTTCCTAAGTATTATTGGGGTTAAATACTTAGAAGCAAGGGGATTTTGTTGCGACATCTAGAAAGCAAATATCTGTAGGGAGATATATTTGTGAGTGATTTGTAATCCAATCTCATTATAGTGGAACCCGCATCTGAGTGGAAGACTGGACGTAGCCCATTAATTATTAGGGTGAACCAGTATAAATTTGTTGTGACGTTATTCTTGTGCTTTTACAGTTTTCTTCCTATTTGCATATTTTTTTGTTGTGTTTGGATATTTATTTGGAAGGGAAAATTATATAGGACCGTTAATTTCCCAATAAGTGGTATCAAAATTGTAGGGTTGCAGCATCATATGAGACAAATATCACGCACACCATTATTATGAAGGGGTTATCAAGTTCGCGGGGGAGCATTTCAGTTTTTGGTAGATGCTGGTAAAGGATCTTCTTACGTGCAAGAAGATACACAAGACTTTGGGGGATAGACCAGCGGAGATGACGGACAAGGATTGGAATGAGATGGATGAGTAGGGTAGAATGTTGTTGTCGATGAATGTTTGTAGTGTGGTGGTGAAAGAGACTACAGCGAAGGAATTGTTGAAGGACTTGCAAGACAGGTATGAAAAACCTTCTGCCAATACAAAAATACTTATATGAATGAAATATTTTAATATCCACATGGAGGAGGAAACCTCTGTGAATTCCCACTTTAATGAGCTCATCGATATCTTGAACAAATTAGAAGGGAACGGTGTCAAGATTGAAGAAAAGGTGATAGTTATGAGGCTGTTGACATCTTTGCCTGATAGTTGGGAGATGATGAAGACCGCAGTGTCAAATTCACTAAGGGAAAAATAGTTTGAAATTTTCAGTTATTTATGATGTCGCTTTATCTGAGAAAGCCCGAAGAAAATTAAGGAAAATGTCTGCATCTACTTCAGGGGCAGAGAACGGGGTTGAATCAGCTTTGGTAGCTCTGAACAAAGGAAAGGCAAAGATGAATTACAATAGGAAGTAGCAGCATAAATATAACAGGGGTAGTGGGAGTTCCAGTGGAGAAGTGGAGTGTAATTACTGCCACAAGAAGGGACACGTGAAACATTTTTGTAGAAAGTTCAAAGAACATTATGAGAAGGGGAACAATTCTACAGACGTTGTAACAGAAGATGAATTGATTGAGAAGTTTCTGGCTTGTGTTCACAGGAACATATCTATAGACCAGTGGGTCGTGGACACTGCAGCATCAACGTATGTTGCTTCAGACAGGCATTAGTTTTCATCTTTTACTACAGGTGATTATGGCTCAGTGAAGATGTGGAATGAAAGTATCTCCAAGGTGAGAGGAATTTGAGATGTTTGTTTGAAGACAGGCGAAGGGGCCGAGTTGGTGCTACGAGACGTTAGGTATATTCCTAGCTTCAAATTTAATTTGTTATCCATAGGGAAGCTAGATGATGATGGCTACAGTAATGAGTTTGTTGGGTGTTGCTGGAAGCTTAAAAGGGAATCCAGGGTGGTGGCAACAGGTCACAAGAGATCTTCTGTTTATGTGTCTGAGTTTGAGGTTACTAGAGGATTTGAGAGACAAAGTATGCATAGAGCAGTTGTAGATGGTTCAGGGCGAGACCTTAGAGAATCAGCAACATTGACAACCAGGGCAGATCAGAAGAGTCTACCATAAGTTCAAGTACAACAGTTGGGAAGTAGAGGAAGGGTAAGGGGAACAACTCAGTGAAGTGTTCAACAGGTTGTCGGTATAATACCCCAGTTGTCAGACGTATGAGCGAGCTGATGAAGTTGCATAGGCGAGATAGTGCATTAAGGGACAAGACTACAGTTTGTACTGAAGTCAAGGGTGATGTCTGTAGAAAGGCAACGGACTTGGGTGGGAGCGCCAAGTCATCAGGAAAATTCTTTTTCATAGATCGTTGGGTTCGATCGAGAAAGGAAGCGACAGGGACCACTTTGTTCGAGTGAGAGCACGTGGCTGTGTCTCTAGTGCCTGAGGGACAATACCATGTCAGATTGCTCAGTCTCGGGGCAATCACAGACAAAGCTTGGGTAGGGCTAAGTAGTGTGGATCAATGCGTTGATAGAAGAGTCGGAACTCTGCCTTTAAAGAGGGTGTCAAGATGATGGGACACTATTGATACAGTTGGGAGGTGAAATTTGTTATTTTGTCTCCAAGTGGGAGATTGTTGGGTTTTGAAACAAAATAAAACAAAGAAGGAATGATAGACATTGTGGCCAAATTACTTTATTTTTATTTGACCTAGTTTTCTTATATATATGTTTGTGTGGTAGTGAAAAAAAAAAAGGAACAACCGTGAGAATAAGAAAGAAAAGGGCAGTGGGTTCGTGCTACAATTTTTGGGTGTTTCTACAACAGTTTCAGAGGTGGCAGCTCGGGTATTGGTAACACAAAAAGGGTAGATCAAGATCGATATTTTTGGGGTAATTTGTTCTTGATTATTCTGTGAGTTTTTCATTCATGTTCCTAAGTATTATTCTAGTTAATAACTTAGAAGCTAGTGGATTTTGATAGAGCAAATCTGTAGGGAGATATATTTGAGAGTGCTTTATAATCCAATCTCATTATAATGGAACCTGCATCTGTGTGGAAGATTGTATGTAGCCCATTGATTGTTGGGGTGAACCAGTATAAATTTGCTGTGTCGTTATTCTTGTGCTTTTACAATTTTTTTCCTATTTACATATTTTTTGTTGTGTTTGGATATTTCTGTTGAGGGGGAAATTATATAGGACCGTTAATTTTCCAACACTAGACTTAATACAATATGTACTAGAACATTCTAAGATTTATATCAACTTTTTTTTACATTATATATATCTACTTAATTTGATGTTTGTTTGAAATTTGAAGATTTTGTATTTATGTACTTTAAATTTACTAATACTTTGTAGGTGTGAATATAAAATTAGGTTCCTTTCATGCCTAACTATGAAAACTAGCTCAAACTGTGGTCGGAATAATGCTATAAGTATATGTGATACTATTTGAAAAATGCTATAAATGTATAAAAAAAAACTATGGAAACATTTCTATATGTACCATCATTTTAACAATAGCGTCAAAATGATGCTACATAAAATACTATGGAATATTAACTATAGCGTACATGACAAGCTAGAAAAACTCTTTCATACCATTTTTTTAGAGCTATATAACGTTTTTAATAGCATTTTCATCAACGCTATTGAAAGAATTTATAACATTGAAAATATGTAATTTGAAGTCAACCTTCTATAACGTTGAGCATAACATAAAAAAATACTCCGACTTTCTATAACATCGCCTACAACCGCGTCTAAAAACATTATAGCAAGTCTATGATAGCACTTTTTCGACGCTATTGTATGTGCTATTTATTGTAGTGTGATAATATGACAATAATTTTGCCACGACTTTGCCTAGTAGCTTTTGGTGACTTCAATTCTCCAAGCAATCTTTTTTTGCAAGTATTGCAAAATCTACTGGCTTTTAGTGACTTAAATCTCTAAGGAATTTTATTGAGCAAGACTTGGCAAAATACTTAATGTACTGGCTTCTAGAAACTTCTTGAGTAAGTTTTGCAAAAACATTTTACAATACTCACCTTGGAGTTTATCCTTCTAGCTTCACTTATGATGGTCACTAAGTATTTGGATGCCAAGTTGGTCTATCTTGTAAGAGCTCACCTTTTGGACTTCATCTACGAAGATATCTTAGTGTTTGGATTACATGGTGAGCTCCCTCATAAAAGTTCATTATTATGGTTTCATTTATAATGATCCGTAAGTGAGCTCTCTTATACAAGCTTATCCTTTGAGCTTTACTTAAGGTAGAAGCTACGGGTAAGGATAGAAGAATTCCTCTAAAAAAATAGGAGCATTACAAACTTGCTCTCTTATTGAGAATAAAATCTCTCATACGAAGAAACACTCTTTATTTTGTTTCAAATGGCTCACACTGTAGCTCACTTGACATTGGTGATTTTGGGATAGATTGCCAACCATGGGTGCCCACCTACTTATATCCCAAATCTACATCTTCATCAAATAAATTTTTATGGCTACAAACATGCCACATGTTGGCCTTAGATAAGGTGGCGATCTTGTGGCCACAATTTTGCCACATATTGGCCTAGTAGCTTCTAGTGACTAAAATTCTCCAACGAAACTTTTGAGCAAGTTTCACAAACTTTAGCGGCTTCTAATGACTTCAATCTTCTAGGAAGTTTATTGAGCAAGATTTTGCAAAATACTTAATCTAGTGGCTCGTATAAACTTCTTGACTAAGCTTGCCAAAATATTATTCAACACTCTCCTTGGAGTTTATTTACGACTTCACTTAGGGTTGTCACTAAGTATTTAGATGTCAAGTTGAGTTGTATTGTAGAAGCTCGCCCGTTTCACTTTATCTAGGAATATCTCTTAGTGTTTAGATGTCATGGTGAACTCTCTTGTGCAAGCTCATTCTTTGGGCTTCACATATAATGATTTGTAAGTGAGCTCTCTTATACAAGCGCGTTATTCGTGTTTTACTTAGGGTAAAAATCATGGGCAAGGATAGAAGAATTCCAGTCAACAAAATAAGAATAAAATCCCTATTTTGCTCAAAAGGGTCACACTATAACTCACTTGATATTGGTGATCTTGGGATAGATTTCCAACCATGGGTACTTGTATTATAACTCAAGGTTCGAAATGTTAATATCGATGGAAATGTTGAGGTCCTTATTTTACGGACATGTCGATGTCGATGGATATTTGGGGAAAATTTATGGAAATTATAGAAATTAATAAAAATTATTTTAATTAGTAAATAAAACATTAATTGTAGCTTAATTAAGTTATAATTGATCACTTTTTATCCATAAAATGTAAAAATATGAGTAACTTACTTATGAAAATGTCAATGTCGATAGAAATGTGGGAACAAGATAACAAAGATTGATGAAAATAATTTGAATTAGTAAATTGAAGTTCAACGTTACTTAATTTTATGTTTTATTAGTAATTTATAACCAAATCTAATCTTAGTTATATAATTGAACAAAATATGAAATATTGATACATATACACATACATATGATGATTAAATTATGTTATTAGAAATTGAAGCATATGTTTGAACATTTGTAATTAGATATGAAAAGAAAAATAGGTCTAAGATTAAAATAATCAACATGAATAAAAATATGATGGATCAATAGTAAAAATTGAAATAAATAAATGAATTTAAATAATAATAATAATATTATTATTATAAGAAATAAAGAAAAATAGAATTAAAAAAAAAAGCGCACAAGCGCGTAGTTTTTTTTTTGTCCACATCCCACATCGGATGGGGTAAGGACGGGGGAGGCGAGCACTCCCTATAAAAGCCCCTTCCCGCCCCTCGTCACTCTTCATCCATCCTTTTGTGGGACTGACCATTTAAGTTTTTTTTTTCTCCTAGTGATATGTATCGACATATTGTCGTAATATCGAGATTTTCTCGATATTTTGATGATATTTTGAATATCATCGATAAGAGGGAAAAACAATTTTTCCCTCTGTGTCGATGTCGAGCCTATCGACATGTCGATTTGTCGACCGACATTTAAAACAATGATCTAAACATATAAGCTTTTCAAGTAAGTTTACATAGCTACAAATGTGTCACATCTTGTCCTTGCATAAAGTGGTGACCTTGTTGCCATAATTTTGCCACATCTTGGCCTAGTAGCTTCTAGTGACTTCAATTCTTCCAAGAAGCTTCTTGGGCAAGTTTTGCAAAATTATGTCAATGTACCCTGTTATGTTTGACACTTTATCATTATTCGTAAATTTGAAATGATGATAGTGGTAAAGCTATTGATTCCATAGAATTAAGAATATCGATTGATTTTGATGAACTGTGGCTATGACATCAGATTGTAAGTTGATGACATTAGAACAATCGTGGTAATAGTGTTGTTTGTGAATATGAGTGTCAGGGTGGAAATCAATTCCAAGGACTAGATTGTATATCCATAGTGATTTCCACTGCACATATGTCAATGTACCCTATAGTATATGTATGAATGGATTGCTCTGCTTCGCGTTTGGGGGTGTTCTCGACGTGTTGTATGACCAGTTTGCTCAATTATGTATCTTGAGATTATTGATACATTGCAAGACCAGGATTTGGTCTGTTATGTATCATGAGATTATTGATACATAGCAAGACCAGGATTTTCTCTATTGTGTATCTTGAGATTAGCGATACATAGTAAGACCAGAATTGCTCTACTACACACCTTGAAATCTCTTGGTATGTAGCATGACCAGTTGCTCTGCTATGTATGGGAGTAAAGTTCAGGCATAGTATGACCAATTTCTTTACTATACCTGTTGAGATCATCCGTGTATAGTATTACGAGTTACTCTACTATGTGTATCATTGTTACTTTATGCCAGCATGACTAGTTTGGGCACAAAGATGATGAGGAGTACTATACTCATATATAGCTTAATGAATAGCTCGTTTTTTACAAGAACTTAAAATTGATATATGAATTTCAAGCTGCTCGCTATAACATGTATGTAATAAGTACCTAACTAAAAAATGTGTTGTTATATATACATATTTTCATTCAAATATGGTGCTCGGTTCCGAATTAATATTCTACCACTCACTGAGTTGTCAGCTCACTATTTTCTCCTGTTTTTTTTGGTCCATTCTACCAGGCAGAACTTGAGTTTCAAGAACCTACTGTGATCGATATCGCCACCGAGTTCCTTACATAGATCTAATGTTGTTTTGTATGCGCATGTAGTGGAGATGCATTACTTTATCTGGAGTTATGTTGTAACTAATTTTCGGCCAGCATATCTTCAATGACGTTATCAAAATTTTCAGAGTTATGGTGAATTGTCAATTAAGTCATAGACATACTGTAGTAATTTTTGTGATGTGACCTTTGTTTTTAAGATTTCCTTTTAACTAGAACTTGGTTGGTGTGTCGTGAGGCACACTTGTGGTAGTTTGGAAATTAAGTGTTTTGAAGTGTACATACCTAAATATGTATATACCTTTCAGGTGTGTTTTATCCGGTGTTCAGCGAGTACCTTGCCAATTTTTTTTATTATTCTTATAGGCAAAAATTTACTAACCATCTATTGATTTCCAAATGTTGGTAGAGTTCATGTTAGTTGACAATGGTTTCTGGAAGTTAGCTTGAATCTGTTGTCGGCACACCACATCCTAGGTGGATAAGGTGCTCTGGGTTGGGTCGTGTCATAACCATTGTCGAAAGCCTCTCCCTGACGTTCTCCCTCTCCGGCGGCCTTACCCCATGGTGGCCCAACAGCACTTCAGTCGCGATAGTGTAATTCGTACTAGCGACAGTTTTTTGTTCTGAGGCGGTGGCTCCTGCGGTTTTGCAGCAGCAGCGTGACTTCACGGTCTTCATCGACAACCTGAACACGTGTCTCTGACATTCCTTTGACAGCTTCGTTGATTCTAATCTGTGATAGTCGATCGGATCCCAACACCTTGCACCCTAATGAAAACAGAGGCGACAACCAATAGCGTTTCTGCATCAGTTTGGTGGACAACAGTGTTTCAGTGGCATTCAATGCTTACCCACACCTGTTTGACGCCTGATTTGTGCTACCCACCCTTATTCTAAGTTAGATCTTAGTTACCCACACCATAATGGAGTCAATTTTGTGGTAATGATCCCTTCGAACTCCTCAGAATCGATTTCATGGCTGAAAACTAGTTTTTCACTTGATGTTTTTTAATTGAATGCCTACGAGCTGAATCAACACAAGAACTAGGAGCGTTAAGAGTGTGTAAGTAGTACCAGGGGCGTGTGCGTTTGATGTATGCTGAATGGATATATATATATTGCTGTATTTATTTTCTAATACCTTTTTTATTTTATATTTACTTTGTTGTGACTTGTTATAGATTATGTTCGAGTAACTTGGTGATGTTGGAAATTATTTGTGTGATGTGTATGGATCTTCTAGTTGTGAATTTTACTTAGTAAAAGCATATTGGAAATTATTTGACGTGGCTATGTAACTTAGTAAAGTATGCTGAACATTGTAGGAACTCTTGTGTGTATGTTCTTAATGATGATAGTGTGTTAGATACTGTCAAACTGTTTTGTCTCTAAATTTTGTGGTGTATTAGTGGCATGGTGAAATATTATGTTAGAGTTAATGTTGATGACCTAGTTAAACAGCATGTACTAGAACTATGGTTGGAGGCTGGGAGAGGAATGTAGGGATTGGATGTTATGAAAATCTCTTAGTGTTTGGATGTCATGGTGAGCTCTTTTATACAGTCTCATCCTTTGGGCTTCACTTATAATGATCTGCAAGTGAGCTCTCTTACAAACTCATTGTTCGTGCTTCAATTTCGTAAAAACAATGGGCAAGGATAGCAGAATTCAACTAATTAAAATAGGAGTATTACAAACTTTCTCTCTTACAGAGAATAAAATTTCTCATAATAAGAAATTCTCTCTATTTTATCTCAAAAGACTCACACTATAGCTCACTTAAAGTTTGTGATTTTGGAATACATTGCCAATCATGGGTGCTCACTTATTTATAGCCCAAACATACTTGCTCATCAAGTAAATTTCTATGGTTACAAACATGCCACATCTTGGCGTTGGACAAGGTTGTGATATTGTGGCAACAATTTTGCCATGGCTTTACCTAGTAGCTTCTAGTGACTTAAAAGACTCCAAGGAAGCTTCTTGAGCAAGTGTTGCAAAATCTAGTGGCTTTTAATTACTTCAACCTCAAAGGAATTCTAGAAACTTCTTCGGTAAGTTTGCCAACATATTTTACAATACTCACCTTGTAGTTTATCCTTCTAACTTCACTTATGATGGTCACTAATTATTTGGATACCAAGTTGGGATATCTTGTACGAGCTCACCTTTTGGACTTCATCTACGAAGATCTCTTTGTGTTTGGATTACATGGTGAGCTCCCTAATACAAGTTCATTATTATGGCTTCATTTATAATGATTTGGAAGTGAGCTCTCCTATACAAGTTCATCTTAGGTCCCTCACTTCGATTCCCGCCCCGTTAGCATCTCCGATCCGAGATAAGGGATTACTCCGTTAGGTCTTTTCGGTCCGGAGCCGGCCGGTAATGGACCTACTTACCTTGCTTGTGGACCTCGGTTCATTGGATTCCGGGCTGGATGGATCCAGTGCAGGATCCGTAGGGGGTCTTGATTATCAACAAAATTTCTTCAAACTCTTTCCTCTTCCTGCTGTCCCCATGAAGAAGAGCTACCACTCGTATTAAGGGTTGCGTTAACCGCCTTAGTAGCGGGGAAGGAGTCCATCTATATGCCTAGCTTTGGTAGATTTCCTCCAATGCAATCCACAGAAATTCAAGGAATCCCTTGGTGGATAAGTCCGACGACTCAGCAGCAGTGCGGAATTGAGTTTCTCCCACTGGTTTGGATTGGGAAAGAGCTGGCACCGATCCTCTCTTTTAACGTAGGGCGTTCCACCACTTCGACTGATGCAGATGCGGACGCGGTTCCCTCGTTGTGAAAGAATGTAAAAGCTACGGGCAAGGATAGAAGAATTCCACTAAAAGAATAGGAGCATTATAAACTTCCTCTCTTATTGAGAATAAAATCTCTCATTTGAAGAAACACTATTTATTTTATTTCAAATGGCTCACACGACAACTCACTTGAAATTGGTGATTTTGGGATAAATTGCCAACCATGCGTGCCCACCTACTTATAGCCCAAACATACTTGTTCATCAAATAAATTTTTATGGCTGCAAATATGCCACATGTTGGCCATGAATAAGGTGGTGATCTTGTGGCCACAATTATGCCACATATTGGCCTAGTAGCTTCTACTGACTTTAATTCTCCAAAGAAGCTTTTGAGCAAGTTTCACAAAATTTAGCGGCTTCTAGTGACTTCAATCTTCTAGGAAGCTTATTGAGCAAGATTTTTCAAAATACTTAATCTAGTGGCTCTTAGAAACTTCTTGAGTAAGCTTGCCAAAATATTATTCAACACTCTCCTTGGAGTTTATCCTTTCAACTTTACTTACGGTTGTCACTAAGTATTTGAATGTCAAGTTGAGCTATATTGTAAGAAGCTCACATGTTTCACTTCATCTAGGAATATCTCTTAGTGTTTAGATGTCATGGTGAGCTTTCTTGTGCAAGCTCATTCTTTGGGCTTCACGTATAATGATCTATAAGTGAGCTCTCTTATATAAGCTCATTATTCGTGCTTTACTTAGGGAAAAAGCCATGGGCAAGGATAGAAGAATTACACTAATATTACAAACTTTCTCTCTTATAGAGAATAAAATCTCTTATAAGAAGAAACTCTCTATTTTGCTCAAAAGACTCACACTATAGCTCACTTAATATTGGTGATCTTGGGATAGATTTGCAACCATGGATACTCGCCTATTTATAGTCCAAACATATCTGCTCTYCAAGTAAGTTTCTGTAGCTACAAATGTGACGCATCTTGGCCTTGCATAAGATGGTGACCTTGTTGCGACAATTTTGCTACATCTTGGCCTAGTATCTTCTGGTGCCTTCAATTCTTCAAGGAAGTTTCTTGGGCAAGTTTTGCAAAATTTAGTGGCTTCTTGTAGGCCAAGATGTAGCAAAATTGTTGCAACAAGGTCCTTTAAGTATTTGGA
>NW_019104714.1:197307-231912 GCF_001995035.1 Momordica charantia
AACCCCTAAAACTCTAATACAAATCAAACCTTAAACTCTAAAACCATAAACCCTAAATCAAATCCTAAAACCTAAAACCCTAAAATACAAAAACCTAAATCCTAAAACACTAAATCACTAAACCTTTATACAAGTCCTTAAGTCCTAAAATCATAAACCTCTAAAACCCTAAATCTCAACATTAAAATCCTACACACTAAAACCGTAAATCCCAATAATACAAATCACTAAATCATAAATCCTAAATCCTTAAACCCTAATACAAATCACTAAAACCCCAAATACTAACATTAAAACTCAAAACCCTAAACATTAATATTAAATATATAGTTTATCATTATTTTCTAATATAATTTTTTTAATTTCAAATATCAGATTTAGTTGCATAACCATCATGGGAGACATGAGTTCGGGATTTAGGTGTTACATGAACGGGCATATTGTCCATGGACTGAATGGTATCGAGTACACTATGCCCTCATGTCTTCAAATAAATGTTGTTCGTGAGATCCAATTCGACACATTTAAAGACTATTTACGTCAAGCATTATCTATAAACGGAGATCAGAGATTAGAGGTCATATTTAGATACGGGAGTATTGATATGATAGGATCAAGGCGAGCATGAGTTTAGGTTTATGATGACCATTGCTCCATCCCTACCAAACACTCTAGACATTTTCATTACTCAACCTTACATTGATAATTCCTCTCCAATTAGAGAAGTAGATAATTCTCCTCAAATTGCCCATTGCAATGGAAAAGTAGATGATGAAGAACAAATGTCATAGTTGCCTAGCGATAATCTTGATGATCAAACTATCGCTACAAATGATGAAGAAGTAGAATATGTAGGACAAACGGCAGAGTTGCCCCACTATGATCTTGATGACCAACCTATTGCCACAAATGCTGAGGATATTTCAACTGATGAGGATGAAGATTGTCTAGAGCAGTCAGGTGACGTGCATCGTGAATATGAAGTTCCTTAAATGTTCACTGATTTAGATATGGATGCTATGAGTTTTATGCTGGAGGTGGATTTGGTGGAGGAAACTCGTGGTTCTGACAAGTTGCATGTAGGAATGATTTTTAAATCAAAGTCTAATGTCAAAAATGCTGTCAAAAACTATTTTGTTCTTCATCATTAAACATTTTGATGTTGTTGAGTCTAACACCAAAACTTGGGCGGTTAAATGCAAAAGATACGACAATGGTTGCATGTGGCGGCTACATGCGAGCTACCTGAAAAAGCATAGGAGGTTTCAGATCACGCAATATATTAGCCCACACACTTGTGTCTATGCAAGATTGAGTCAAAATCATAAACAGTTGGACTCTAATCTTATTGCAGCAGAGGTCCATAGCGTTGTGAAATCTAATCCAGCCATCAAGGTTGCAACACTGTAGGAAATATTAAAGAAAAAATATGGCTATTCCGTGGGGTATTCAAGAGTTTGGGATGGAAAAAGAAAAGCCATTATAAATGTATTTGATAATTAGGAAGAATCGTACCAGATGTTACCTGAGTGGATGAATGTACTACAAATAACTAATCCTGGTACTGTAGTTGACTGGTTGTTGATGGGGGCCAAAGTACTGGTGAAGCTGTATTTCAACGCGTTTTCTGAGCGTTCGGGCCTATGATAGAAGGTTTCAAGCATTGCAATCCTTGCTTCAAATCGATGGAACACATTTATATGGGAAATATAAGGGGAAATTGTTAATAGCGACGTTCGTCGATGCTAATAGTCACATTTACCTTGTTGTATATGTCATTGTACCAGAAGAAAGTGCTAATACATGGGGTGGTTTCTATCTAACATAAGGCGTAAGGTGGTAGGGAATAGGAAGGATATATGCTTGATTTCTGATAGACACAAGGGCACCATATCTGCCATAAGGAACCCTGCAAATGGATGGACAAATGCACATCATAGGTTTTGTTTGCGACATCTCGCAAGTAATTTTAATGAGCGATATAAGGATAACACATTGAAAAGTTTGGTATATCGTGTGGGATCACAGTTTCAAGTTCCAAAATTCAAAGAATGTATGGACCAGCTTAAAATAGCAAATGAAGAATGCATGAGATTCTTCAGTTCATTAGATCCAAAACAATGGACGCGGGCATACGATGGCGGACACCAATATGGGTGGTGTACCACAAATATTGCTGAATGTATTAATAGTGTACTAAAAAGTGCTCGAAAGTTACCTATAACTGCATTGGTCCAGGTAATATTCTATCGAACTGTACATTATTTTGATAAGCGAAGAGTTGAAATAGAAGCTGCCATTGCAAATGGGGAACGCTTCACAAAGTGAATTTTTATTAATACATTTCCTATGAATGATAATGATATGATCAGTTAATAAATTTTAATATAATTGTTAGGTATGCCATTGGAATATTAACTCCTTGGGAAGTATGTGCCACTGCACATAGTGTGCGTATGTTTGATATGAATAGTGGAACATTTGATGTTACCACTACAATTCATCCATGGACGTTTAGAGGTGGAGCCACACATCGCGTAAATTAGAGAGCGATCATGCCAATGTAATAAGTGGCAATGCTACAAGATTCATTGTTCCCATGCCATTGCAGCTTGTGTAAGTGTCGGCACAGATTATTTGTTGTAAATAGACAAGCATTATAATCTGGAGACATATATGTCTTGTTATTCACCCCTATTTGAACCTATCGCGCATAAAAGAAGCTGACCCACCTCTAACTTCATCAAAATTCATCCTGATAAAAATTTAGTGAGAGATGTCGGCAAACCATCTACATCTCGCAAGCATAATGACATGGATTGGAGGGAGCCAGTAATAAAAATACATTGTGGAATTTATAGGCAAGAAGGGCATAATCGACGAAATTGGAGGTATTGTATTTTTAGATAAGTCGAACAGTAGAGTCCACTTGATGTACCTATCTCTACTAGCAGATTTTGGTATAGTTGGACAATACAATTGGGGTACGGGTTGCTTGCTTGGCTTTATAGATAGTTATGTAAAGCTGTAGCTATAGATGCACAAGATATAGTAGGACCAGTTATATTACAACAAATTTGGACATGGGATCACTTCCATTTACTAGCACCCCGTAGACTCCATATACACAAGAATAACTTAGGAGATAGACCATTGGCAGTACGATACATAATTTTATTTTTTAGTTCAAGTAATTCACACGTATGTTTCTTCAATAAAAACTAACATTCAACTTCTCGTAAATGTAGATGAAACGATGATTTTAGAGTTACTAAATCCCCGACTCATGTACTTATCGAATACCGATTCATGTTGGATCAACTCATGCCAGATCAAGTATTATTAATTTTATTTATGTATGATTGTTTATTAACGTTGGATTTATTTTTTGGGCTTATCTTACAAAAGTAATGCAGAATATTTTGGAGCCATATAGGCACTTAATCGGGCGCTTACCCGAGTATTGCCTTATTGGTCAGCATAGATGGACGACTAAGAGTCCTCTCATATGTTTTTATGCGGTAGAGTGGCAATTTCCCGACTGTGTTATGCGTCAATTTGGGTGGGTGCAATATATTCTTGTACCTTGCAACACAGATATACGTCTTCACACATATGACCTACGCGGGCGTCATGAACAAAATTGGGAACGAACTTTGGCTCCCCAGATTCAGGAGTGGGAAAACCGCCAAAATAATACTATTAATGGTCTTCCCATAAATGAGGGTGTCATATTATAATACTTGGTTCAATCGCATTAGTAGAAGATTTCTCACGAGGGCAGGAACATCATATAATTATTTGGTAATTGACATCATAACTAAATTTTTATACCACCTTATTTATCAGTATTAAACTTGTTTTCATCTTTTTTCCAGAATGTTATGCCCAATATGACTGATAGCAGTAGAATACATTTATCTAATATTACTGAAATATATCCATCGATGCAATTTGAAGGAGTCATACCAGATCGCAGGAGAAGACGACAACGAAGAGGAGCTAATTTCGTTGATGATGATCCAAATGACCAAGAATAGGAATTAGGTTAAGTGTTAATTTTTATCTAAGAATTTTGAGGTTTGTTTTATTGTAATCAATGAAATTTCAAGACATGCAATTTCAATTTTAACTACGTATTTATTTTTATGAATTTTAATGTTCGTATTTATGAAGTATATTTCATCGAAAATTTAAAAATTTAGATAAGTTATGAAGTTTGAGTTTAGATTTTCTTATAAAAAATTTTAATTATTAAGTTAATAAAAATATGAAATACATATGTTAATATAAAAGAATAAAATATTTTATTTAAAAAAGAAAATATTTTTTAAAAAAAGTAGTCATTAAATTTTGAATATTTATTAATATAAAGTAATAAACTCTTAACCTAAAATACTCACAAAATAATATAAATCGATAAAACAATTAATTTAAAAGAAAAAAAATGTAGTGATGCCATTCAACGAACACCAACGACATATGTATCCTTCTAAGATGAGATGCGAGTGAGGTTGTTTAATACGAACATCGTAATTAGGGTGTTTAATAAAAATTAGGATGAGATGTGAAGGGAAGTAAAAACAAAATTAAAAAAAGAAAAAAGAAAAAAAAGCTAGATGCGTCTCTTAGTCCCATCGAACAAACCCGTTAAGCCGTAAGGGCCCGTTACGTCGTCCGATCGTCAGGCCCGTTACACCGTCCGGATGTCCGTAACGGAGCGCTAAATGCGTTTCTTCAAATGCATCTCTTTGAAAGACCCAACACCCTATAATCCCAAATATTTCAAAACTCACCCATTTTTTTCAATTTAGTTTGAAAATCCCTTCAGTTTTTCAAAAAATCCTTACTTTCTCTCAAACTTTGTTTTTCATCCTCCTTACAAATGCATTTGAATTCTAAGTGAAATTTAAAAAGTAAAAATTAGTTTGTGGTCTTCATAGAATTTTCATCTTATTTAATGGTAATTTATCTTTGTACTTCATGAAGTTTTATACTAAAGTTTTTTGTTATAGATTGAAGCTTTTATTGCAATGAAGTTTCTTTTTTTGCTATAGATTGAAGTTTTATCTTTGTTTACCTAAAAAATATGGTGTTTGTTTATTATTTCAATGGAAACAACATTTATATGAGCTTGAATCGAAACAACATCATAGTTGTATGTTTCTTGTTTGAGTGTGCGGATGTGGCTTGTTTATTATGACTATTTGTTTCATTACTATATAGTATTATTGATTGTTTGTCTTAGTTTGCAATAAAAATGACATGCCCAAACTAAATAGAATCTTTAGAACAATTACATGAATAAGGTGATCCTCTAGTGATCGCGTTATTCTGCCTATTCCTCTAAGTACGTCGATCTAAATATATGTAAAATAACTAAGCTATTGCTATTTCACTAATTAGTTTACTTTTATACACCAAACAGACATAAAGGGAGTGCGCGGGTACACCCAATTGATAGACCTGGACGCTTTAGTCCATCAAAGTCGTTCAGTAACTATCACATGTGAACAAAAAGTAACTAAACCAACTTGCCACCTTGCCACCACATATTATATTGAAATTGGGATACATACCCGTGAAGTGGTTAAACTAAAGGCTAGTACTTGGGGTGAGGTGGAACAAAGTGACAAGGGCAAGATTATAACTGACACGACCCATCCAATAACACCTATTAGTTTAAGAACAGGTCACGCCGACCATGGACCCCACTAGGTGCGGAGTCTATAGTCGAATTTCTTATAGATTTTTAAACTAACTTTTACACTACATCTATTTTTACAGCCTTTCTAAATACACTATTGTAAACAAAGCATAAAGAGTGAGCTGGAAAGCTCAATGAGTGGTAAGTTAATACGAAAATAATATTGTAAATCTTCTTTCCATAAACAACTGAAGTTTCTAAGCTCTGCAAAACAAACTTCAAAATAATAAACCTTCTTGTTTAAATTTCATAGAATTTGGGGCAACTAAATAAATTTGTAAAATTGTTCTCCTAAAACATAAACATAGCTAGGAAAATACTTTCTAAAAACATATAAAATAACTCACTTCCAATATAAAACAAGTTAAGAAACTCAACACCATATTTGTACCCATATTCTGTTCTTGTGTTTGTTTGCTGGCGCAGAGTAATCTCAATACACACAGCAGAATAAATAGGCCTACTGGTATAGACTAATCTCAACACACATAGTAAAATAATTCTCTCAATGCACGGAGTAAAATGGTCCCAAAGACCTTATATTTCTGGATATACTATAAAAACACATTCATATAACATACAAGTAATCACTTCGATACAATAACATGGTGGTTTGAAAACTATTCTCAATTTCATAAATTGTTCTAACATTCTTTTTTTTTTCTTTATAAAAACTTTTCTAACTTTCTCAAATAATTTCTAAAATCTTTCTTTCTAACAACATTCCATAAAATTTTAAAATCATTTTCTAAATAACATTTCAAAATATTTCTATAAAATCGTAAAGCATTTATAAATTCTTAGACAAAAACACATTTTATTTCATTCTCAGCAGAAACGCAAAACATACATAATATATACTTTCTCGAAATTCTATAGTAATACATATCTAAAAACATTTGTAAAATAAACCACTAACAAATCAATAATAATATCCAAAATGTTTAATAAAGTAATCACTCACAAATCCTTCAAACTAAAGTATTCGCGACTTCAATCTCTGTCTGGCCTGAAATATCAATCCAATACCAAAGTAATTCACTTAATTCCAACATCATAAACTTTATTCCAACTTAAATCATAATAACTTCAAAGTAAACCAATTATCCAAATTCACAACTCATTCTCTCTCTTCATTTAAAACCATAACTTCTTTTCTTTCTCCCACCCCAACGTAATTGCCCTTCCTTTTTTCTTCTACCTTCACCCCACCTTCTGTGTCTTTTTTTTTTCCTTTTCTTCCTCAAACCCACGGCAATTTCTTCTTCCTCCCTCACATTTTAAACTCTCCTATTTCTTTACAAAATTTCTTCTTTTTAAATAAAATGGATTTTATCAAAACGTTTTTTTTTCTAATATTTATTTTATTTTATAATTATTTTAATTACATTAAGTAATTCTTTTATCCTCGTCCCCTTCTATTTCTCTTATATATATATTTTTATGAAAATAATGAAAATTTAATTATGATCTTATTTGACATAAAAATATCATAGTATCGATATTTCATATCATGTTAAATTATATAACAAATGATTATATTGGATTAGAAACTATCGACAAGACAAAATCAAGTAACAATGAACTTTAATTTACTAATTCAAATAACGTCCATGTACATATACATGATTTTCTTCACGACATTTTAATTGCAACGACATTTTCATAAGTATATTACTTATATATTTAGATATGATGGTTAAAACTGATCAATTATAGGAAATTAAACTACAATTAAGGTCTTAATTACTAATTCAAAAAATTTGCATCAATATCTACAATTTTCGTGATTTTTCCCGAAATATCCATCGACATCGACATGTCCATAAAATCGAGACCTCGACATTTCCATCGACATCGAAATTTCAATTCTTGGTTGAAACAAACCCCAAATTATTCATTTACAATTCTATTTCATCAAGTTAGAACCGGCCAACATATTCTTTTTCTTCTAAGCAATTTATTGAACATATCATGAAAAATCCCCAAAATCAAGGGATTCTCAAGGGAAGAAAGCTCACAAATTTATGGTCAAAGAACTGTACAATTTTAGGGAATCTCTAGCTTTAACCTATAAAAACTTATCAAATTTCAACTCCAAGACTCACTGATTTATAGATTCTTCTCCCAAATTCAACAACTTGAAAACCGCTAACTTCAACCCTCTCGTCTTCTTCTTTTCCTCTATTCTTTCCCTTCCCCTTTGTTTCTTTCCCGTATTCTATTCTTTCTGTTCTTTTCATTTTCATTTTCTTTCTTCCCCACATGTCATCTCCAACTAAACTCTTAATACATGTGCCCTTCAATGGATTCACAAGCCAAATTTCTATTTTCTTTTTTTTTTACAGATAATCAAAAAGACCAAAATGCCTTTGAAGACTTCCAATATATTTTTTTTAATTTCCTTATTTTCTTCTTTTTACTAAATAAAAAACAAACGGTCCTTACAATAACACATGACATCTTATGATTTTCTTGAATGATGTTACAGTAATAACACATGACTCAATTTGTTTTCTGTAGAGTAATTTTATAATAGACAAGTCAGACGAATTCATGATGAAAAACATTCATCATGTGATGCAAATTATGTACAAGGAATATAATGTAGCTTTGTATAAATACTACAGACAATACATCACATGCTTGAGATTGCTCGTAACAAACCACTTGAACGGTTGTTGGTGAGAACAAAAGATTGAAACATGATATGGGATAAATGGGAGACAAATGAGTGGAAGATACTTTACAAATATAACTTATTTTTATTTTGTATACTTTATATTCAATATTTTGATATAATTTTATTTCGTTACAAATAATCTAAGACCAAAAAACACAAAAGGATGAATCTTCCATTTAACCATCTCGTTCGGTCGAAGAGATTTGCTATTATTGCAAAGGAGAAGGTACAATGTAATAACATTTTTCTTTCGTATCATCATTACTTATGATTGTAAATAATCATGTGTTTTCAATTGTAGAAAGAGCAAGGAGGAAAAGTTTTGGTCAAATCGATCTACTTACAGAGACTAGATACTTTAATGCTAAAAATTTGTTTCCTGATGGTGAGGACAGCTATGTAACTTTACTACTATTGTTAATTAACTTCAAATTACAATTCAAATTGAATGCTGAGCATTTCATTTCTTTTGGACTATTTATGTTGTTAAACATGATACATCTCAAATAATTATCAATTAAAGAAGGCGGTGAACAGATGCCAAACCCATAAGTAATAGAAACAGTCTTTGGATCCCAATCAGGCTACGTTAAAAGCTATGATTGGGCCCAAAATCTAAATCCTATAAAAGTTTTGCATCGAGTGTAACTTCTGCAAAGAGGGAGCAAGAGTTCTTAGAAGAACTCGCTTCTTTGAAAGGACAATTTGAGGATTGTCTCGAAAAAAAAAAGATGTAAAGTTAGAGGAATGACTCTCACAAAAAGATGCAGAGTTAGAGGAACGTCTCTCACAAAAAAATTATTAGATGGTTGGTTTACCTGATAAAATGTCAGATCTGTGATAAATGATACAGGAATTTATTACTCGTTCTAGTGGAGCCAACTTGTCAAAATAGGTACAACTATACAAAGTATTTATATAAGCTTACGTAGCCTCTTTATAGGAAGATGATTGTGGTTATTCTGCAATTATGGTAGTCATTTATGATAAGAAAATTATTCATTTTATTGTTGCTTCACGGATATAATAGTGTCTAGTTTGTTACGGTAGTCATTTAGGACGTGGGCCATAAACCTTTAAGCTATACTGATGTAAAGAGGGGGTGTGTAGATATTTTCTTTTTCAACTATGTTGATGTGGAGGGAGGGTGTTACGTTGATGTTAATGGGGTGGGTAAGCTTTTTCTTTTTTAAATATGTTGATGTGGGAAGAGGTGTTCTATGTTGATATCAAGGGAGATTGAAGTAGTGGAATTGGTGTGATTATTTTATAAAGAATGTTAGGGGGGATTGAATTCAAAGAGTAAGTATTATTCTTTGGCCTTTCGTATTATTATTGTAGCTTATATTTGGGCTAAGGTGTGTGTATTGTAAGATTATTTAGGCTTGTTTGGCATCAGTTAGGCACTACTTGAAGTTAGACTTTTGGTTTACTTTACTACTACTTTGCATGGTTGAAGTTAATTATTTTTACCTAATAAGTTTAGTTTTCATTTTTTCTCGGAAGCTTTGGAAATTATATCAGTTTTCATGAAGACGATGAGATTGTGCTCTCTAAAGTAGGTTTAGATTAACGTTTTAATTGACATTTAACTTATTCTGTTGTATTTGACTTTTTGTAAATTCACTTTTGGTTTAATATAAATTTTAAGTGTATATGATTTAGGAATGTTTTCTTATGATTTAAATTTGAAGAAAAATAGTATCTAAAATGATTGTAACAACAAAAGTGAGCATGAACAATCATGCAAATTCTAACCTTTAGGATTATAGCGACAAAATTTTATTTTGTTGCCAAAAGTACTTCTTTCAAGGACATTAAAATCGTCACTACTTTTGGCAATGCAATTGTTTTCGTCGCCATAAATATTTTTTTTGCGACAAAATTGTTTGCATCGTGATAGATACTTTTAGCGATGAACTAAATTTCGTCGCGAAAAGTACCTATGGCGACACAAACAATTTCGTTGGTGGAAGTTCTTTTGCCAACAAAAGTGAAATTTAGTCAGCAAAAGGCTATCACGATGAGGTTTGCGGATGAACTTTACGACAAAATTTTGTTCTTGGATATTAATTTTGCAGACTAAATTAAGAGCTTTCACGACCTTTTTGTTCGTCAGAAAAAATCAATTTTCTAGTAGTGAAAGTTAACAGAATGAAACAAATAAAATGGTTCATTTTGATAAATATATTTGTAGAGCTATATTTTTTATTTTTTTATTTCTCACAAACTTGGAAATCTACTCAAATTTAATTATTTAACTGAAATTTTTAGAATGTAAAGTATAAGGTAAGCTTTTATTTGAATATTATTTCTTTACAAATATAATAGTTTCGTAAAGTATGATGTAAGCATATTTGGGTTTATCGTAGCACCCTAAGTATTTGGATGTTAAGCTGAGTTCTCTCGTGTGATCTTATTCTTTGGGCTTTACATAGGGTTGTCTGTAAGTGATTGGATGTCGAGGTGAGTCTGTTGTGGGATCTTGGATTTTCCATAGGATGATTCGGAAGGGATTGGATGTCGAGTTGAATGTTATTGCTTCACAAAACTCTTGTGAAAACAAGGTGCAAGTATAAACAATAAATTAGATGTACTAATAAACAAGATCATTGTTAGCTTTTTGGCCCTTAATCTCAGTTAATTAATTTAATTAATTAATGTTTTGATGATAACAAACACACTTAGCATTAATTATTTTTGGTGTATTAGGATTATTCTTATAAAACATAAATTTATTATGAGCTTCGATAATATTATATGATATACTGATAATTCATATTTTGTTTAATAAAGAGTTTTAATGTTTTGAAGTGTTCATAGCGTAGAGCTCAATACAACGATTCTAAATGAATTTTGAATTACCCAAATCGGAGCTTAAGCGAAAAAATTATGGACAAATCAAGCTGGAAGAAAAAATTACACAAAGTGAATGACATGGCAGCTGAATCACTGCAGTGGACCATTGAGAAACCGACATGTGGCGTAATTTGTATTGATGAAAAAAATAGAAAGAGAGAAAGGAAATAAAAGAAAAATAACAAGATAAAAAAAAAGTTACTGTTGAAAGGCAACTTGGGAGAAAAGAGAAAAAGAAAAAAAAATTAAAAAGTCAAATGAGATGACAACCTATTAATTGTAAAAAAAAAAAGTTGGAGAGGTTTCATTATTTTTATTTTTATTTTTATTATTTTATTCAATTAAATTTCAAATTAAAAATCTAATGGTCCAAAATCAATATGGATTTTTACCCAACTTTTTCAAAACTTGTGTTTTCTAATCTTTAGATGACATCACATGTATAACAAATGACCCTCACTATTATTTTAGATTTCTCTCCCTTATCTTTTTTTCACTTTTCTATCTCCTCCATTATTATTTCTCTTTCCGATTCTTCAATCTTCTTCTCTCTCCATCTTTCTTCCTCGTGCCCCACCTTCTCCCCTTTTTTACGAGATCTCTTCTTTCTTTTCTTTCATCAATTTCTTATTTTTCCCCATGATATTTTACCACATCTCTTCTTTCTCTCTCCATCCCCTTGTTAGTTGAAACTTTTTTTAATCAATTTCTTCCTCAAATCAAGGCACATACAAAATAAGCAATTTTAAAAACCTATTCGCTTAAAGTAAGGGTTTTTTTTTCAAATCAGTCACTTCTATATCGAAGCCCTACTAAAGCTGGCCCCTAAACCTCGGCCGTTTCAACGACGTTCTCTTTCATACAAGGAAGCACTTCATCTCCACATTTCTACAAATAAAGATAAAGGTAAAAAGAGACGTTCATGCAAAGTGAAGAGAAGATTTCGACAAAAACTTGGAGGGTTACGTGGAGAGCCAAGCCAAAGTCTACTAAGTTTTGCTCCGTAACCAAATCTGGGCCCCAACGCTCGATATCCGGTAACTGGATAACGGTATGATAGAAAGTGGACGCCTCGACAGTAAGCTCACAATTGCGGGAAACTGTCAACAAGGAAAAAGAATATCATAATTGATATCTACGAAAGTCCCGATGGAGCTCGAAAGCTACTTACCCAACTCCCTACACTCGGTCGGAATGGGAAAATACAACCCTCTCTCGTCACGGGCTAACCAGTGACCGCCCACAAAGAACCATTCGTTCTTCCAATGCTTCACTGAGGAGTGACCCATAACAAGAACTTGGTTCTGGGACTATGAAAGTTATCCTCGGGGCTATGTTTGAGGTAATAAAGCGACATAAAGTCTGCGGCGGTTAGAGGCTGCTCACCCCCGAGGTACGACCACAAAATAAAGCAACTGATCAAAGTAGACCACCCATTCGGGACGATTTGGGAAGGAGCTACTTGATTAAAAGCTAAAAAGTTTTGAAGGAAAAGAGGCAACGGTAGGCGAACTCCAAATTGGAACATCGTGGCATAGAATACTACTTCACCGGGAAAAGAACCATCAATACTCTCTCCCCGGTTCGGAAGACGAAGGCTAACCGAATCCGGGATACGATATTTCTAACGCAAGCGACGCAGGTCCCTCGCCGTAAGAGTGGAGTTATCCTTCCAAAACGGACAATAGGATTGAGATTCTAACGAAGGGTGCGACGATGACCTATCATCTGAGGAGGTCCATTCTAAATTAAGGCTAGCCATAAGAGAAAACACAACAAAAAGCGAAGCAGAGAGACGAATACCTTGTAGGGAGATTGACAAGAAATGGGGAGGATGAGGGGGTTTAAATAGCCCTTAGCTCAAAGCACGGTTCTCGGTCCATAGGTCTTTACCTAACGGGCCGAGGCGTGCTCGACGCGGTATCCAACCCTCTCGTGACTTCTCGGCTCAGTATCCAACACACTCTTGTGACTTCTCGGCTAGGTACCAAACACCTCGTGATCTCAAGGTCACGCGTCTACTGTAGATGTGACAATTGCATGGAAGGTTGCCTCGGGTCTTGCAAGGAAAGGGAAAATCGACATGCACTTTCTTGTGTCTCATGAAGATGAGACAACTCACTGCGACTAGGGTACCACGGGCCCCACAATAATTCGACAACTCAATCGGCTCGGACCACGATCCTTGACAGTTAGACCGAAACATTCTTGGAGCGAACCCCGAGAAACTTGCATTCTCCTGGGTCACGGGCCTACATGACATGATAAGTCACTACAAAAGCTATACTCCCAATGAGATCGAAGCATCGCATTGAGAGTAGGGGGCAATTGTTATGCAACGAGAATCGACGATAGCCAAGCTACAGGTCACAATCAGAGGGGAGCCCACTGGGCCACGAAAGGCTCGGTCTCGACCCGGGCTCGGTCCCGACCCGTGCTCGGTCCCAGCCCTTGCTCGGCTCTAAGCCGGGCTCGGCCCACGGCCTGGCTAACAAGTCTCCCATCTGCGATCAATGATTTCACTCAGGCCCTGCAACTGTGAATTAGGGTTAGCTACGGAAAGTTCTGGAACTACTTCACGGCTATAAGTAGCAATCCAACCCTAGAGGTAAGGGCATCTAAATAACCACTTTCACATTATTCTCTTGCTAACTTAGGCATCGGAGCCAGTGTGACTGGAGTCACACCGGTTTAGTTCGATTTGGTTTTACAGGTATTAGTCCCGAATCATCAAGTTTGGTGTGTGCGAGGAGGAGAATCGGAGGACCGAAATCCACTCATCAACAGTTTTTATAGCTAGTTTTACAAAATGCTATCTTCAAGAGCTATAGAAAGTAATATTTGTTGTAGTGAAATTTGAGTGGAAAAATTCTACACTTATGCAAGGAAGCATTAGCCTTTTCCAAGTGATCTTCATCACCTATATAAAGACCAAATGCATGCAAGGACAAGCCTTGCATGCCTTCTACTTAAAACCCCACTAGCATGTAAAAGATAGGTGTTATTGCCTTGAAGAAACACTTTAAAAACCACTAGTTAGTGGGAAAATCCAACTTTGAAGTTGGATTTTTCCACTAATCTTGATTTTTAAATAAAACTTTTATAAAAACTAATTTTTCATAAAAACAAAAATTAAAATATCAATTTTCTATCAAAACAAAAACTAAGCCAAATTAATATCTCATATTAATTGGTCTTTGACACATAAGCTTGATTAATCACATTAATCAAATTACAACTATTTTTCATGCTTTAAACTTATTTAAAACTAATTTAAATAAGTCATACTCTCCATAATAATTAATTCTCAATTAATTATTAAATTATATATTATATCTCATATAAAATACAATATTCCCTAAAAACCCGAATTTGAACACTTCAAATTCTTGCTTCACGTAGTTCATCAATTTTATCCTTTATGAGCTATCATGGAGACCCGTTGGACCTACAGATCATGAGCTCCAATGATTTGAGACTAACCGGTCAAACTCTTTAACTTAGTTAATCAACATTCGTTAACTAATAGGACTGTCCACTATAGCCTGTAGATGCACTCCCCTCACTGTAGATATATTTGTGTTCATTCGATATAACCGTCATCGGTAAGTTGATTCTTCACAGGCCGTTCGTAACCTCAGCTAGGTCAAAAACCATGTTACCCCTGAGTTACATCTTTTCTCCTTAAGTACCATTATCCCTCTAATGAAACTTAGGATTAAATCACTAAATCTAATTCCTCTCGGGTCAGTGAGAGGATGGGCCCCTTGTTCAAGACCCGAGATCATCCCTTAAGGGAACAACCTCTCTACTATCCCTAAATTTGGTAGGAGTGAATTTTGTCTTGCTAATTCTATGTCCCCAGCTATCTACCCAGTCTTATCCCTGAAATGGAAGGCATATTGAGCAGCGCTGATGAGCTTACTCTCACCTATGCAGATCAAGGGAGAATCCTGAAAAAATAGGAGTTCATAGACGACTCAGGATTTAGATCAAGTTATCTATATCATCGATAAACAAAAATTAATCAGTATTATCAGTAAACGGTGTTAATACGTAAGAGTAATTATTTCATGGTCAATCTTACACAATCTCATTGTGTAGAACACCCCCGCTCACATGTTCCTACATGAACGCATCAGAATCACTTCGTTTATGACACCTTACAACATTTGTAACATTTATAAAGCGGGTCGTATTCAATAATGTCTCCAGGAAAAAGTACCCAACTTGATCCATGTACTATAGATTGTTTAGGTTATTTACTTGAACTTGATCCAGTTTATGTCTCCACATAAAGTCTAAGTACTCATTAGAATATCCAAGGGTTCGTAGTTTATTGGATTTAGAGTTGAAAAGAATTCACTTTCAACACATGTCTAAATAACGTCACATGTATTAATGTTTACTGTTTACAAACTACGAGTATTAGGACAAAATACCCGACAAATATGAATTACAAAAGAAATATAATGTATAGTTTAACATTCATGTATGTGTTGAATTAAATTTTGTATGAAAAGTTTCTTCATTATAATTAATTTCAAAAAAAGATAATGTAAATAACAAAACAAACGATCCAAAACAAGAAGTCTAAAATTACACTTTGGTAATTAAAATAAAACACTCAACGACCCAAGATAGAATAATTAACTTAACCTCTAAAGCCCAAAAATAAAATCTATAAAGTAAAATATATAAATAAACTTCCAAAAACTTTTGACCTATGGTTTAGTTATAAAAAAAATAAAAAAAAATCCTTTAGTGTTCGAAAACTTAATTTATCTTAATCCAACGAAATTAATCTTAATTCTTATTTACCCAAAATTAGAACTCCAAGATTAGAAAGTCCAAGAAATCAAATTATGAGGAAAAAATTCAAAGGAACAATTTAATTCTTAAAATAAACGAGCTAGAGAACGCTGGGCATTACATTAAGTGTATATGATTTATGAATGTGTTCTTATGATTTAAATTTAAAGAAAAATAGTAGCTAACATGATTGTAACAACAAAAATGAGTATGAAAAATTATTCCAATTCTAACCTCTAGAATTATAGAGACAAAATTTTATTTCGTCGCCAAAAATACTTCTTTCAACGATATTAAAATCGTCACCATAAAGACTTTTGGCGACGCAATTGTTTTCGTCGCTGTAAATATTTTTCGTGATAAAATGTATTGCATCGTGATACATGCTTTTGGCAACAAACTAGATTTAGTCGCAAAAAGTACCTAGGGCGACAAACAATTTCGTCAGCATAAGTTCTTTTGGTACAAAATTGAAATTTCGTCAGCAAAAGGCTACCGCAATGATGCTTGCGGACGAACTTTGCGACAATTTTTTGTCGGAAATTACTTTTGCAAACTAAATTAAGAGCTTTTGCAACGTTTTGTGCTTCAAACAAAAATCAATTTTCTTGTAGTGAAAGTTAAGAGAATGAAACAAAGAAAATGATTCATTTTAAAAAACATATTTGTAGGGCTATATTTCTATTTTTTATTTCTCACAAACTTGGAAATCTATTCAATTTAATTATTTAGGTGAACTCTCTTTTAAATGTCATCACTTTGGTTTTATCAAAGATAATCTTTAAGTATTTAGATTACGAGGTGAGCTCTCTTGCAAGAGCTTTCTCTTTGGGCTTCATCTTAGATGGTCTAAAATAGTTTGAATGTCGAGGTGAGCTCTCTTTTATGAGAACTAATATTTTAGGCTTCATTTTGAGGGGTCGTTCAAACGACAGACTTGCAAGGAGTGGAGTTGAGTAAGAAAGTTCACTCCTTATTCAAGTGAATGATTTAAAAACTCCATATTTGAATATTAAGTCCACTATTCAACTTCCCCAATTTAATTATTATTCAACTCCCCTAAATTACTCTTCACCTCCTTACTTTATTTTATTTATCTATTTTCTCTTTCCTCGAGTGGGTCTCGCATCAAATCATACATTTTTTCTCCCCTTTTCTCATAATTTGGCCACATCATCTTAAGTTTGGTTGGTCCCACCATTTTTTTTTTATTATTTTGATGGATTATACTATTTTTCTTTCTTATATTTTTTTTCCTATTCATCCTTTCTCCCATTTCTCTTCTTCCAATTTCCAATTATTCAATTTTTCTTTACAATCTAATTGTTTCGGTTTTACTTCCCTCTATACTCACAATTATACATATTGAAGTTTTCTAAATTGTAATACAAATATATTTTTTTAATTCATAGATATATAATTTTCAATTATTATAGATTATATGAATATATTTCAATTTCATGTATACGTAGTTTTTTTAAAGATATGTATATGCAATTGTGTTTTGATATAAATGAAATTTTAAAATGTCAAACTTAAATAATTAAATTTAAACATTTGATGAAGTCAAATTAATTAAATACTTAAATAATCTTAATTCTTGTTCTCTCTTATACATGTTTAAATAATTATATTTTGTAAAAACATATAATTTTCAACAACTGCCTTATAATAAGAATAATATTTTATTTTGAATTTATAAAGATAAAGATCCTTAATATCAAGCAAACAAATATTAAAATAATATATTTATTTTTTTAGTCATTTTCAAAATAATAAAATAAATTGTATTGTATTTTTAACTTATTAAAATAAAATCAACATTAAAAAATGTTTAATTTTTAAATTGAACAGAATCAAAATAACAAATATAGATATATGATGTTCATTTTAAGTTTAGTCATTTAAATTAATATAAATATGTATGGTTTTATTTTTAATATAATGAATTTAAAAGAACTATAAAATCTCTTTTGTTTTTAAGGTAATTGAATTAAAATAAGAAAAAGTATAAAAAAATAAAGTAATTTTATCATTATTTAAATAAAATTTAGGATTATGCAATAGATAAATGAAATATATATTGTAATCATAACTCATTTTATATATATATATATATATATATATATATATATATATATATATATCACAAAATGATTTAACATACATTGAAATTTTAGAATTGAAATTTAGAATTGACATAAACAAATTTTAAATGAAAATTTATTAGAATCTAACTCTAATGGTAATTTTAACAAAAAAGAAAAAAAAGAAGAAACTGACATAAATCCAATTTAGACAACTTCAGACTTAATAACTCTGCAGCTTGAACACAACACATACTTCAGAATTCCAAATTAAGAAACTCTAGAACTTGAACAAGGACTAAACAACTCCATACTAATTAATTCACAGAATTAACTCCCCATATTTAACAACTCCACCTAGCTCCTTGAATGCCTCCTAAATGTTTAGATGCTGAGTTAAGCTTTAACGTGAGTAGCTCATCCTTTAGGCTTCACTTTGGGTGGTCCTTAAGTGTTTATGACACAACTCGTCCAAAATACCTATTAGTCCTTGAACGAGCTGCACCAACCACAGATCTCAACTAATTACGAAGTCCATAATCAACTACTTTCTCAACTTCAAACTAACTTTGACTAACAAGCTCTAGATGCATGCAAAATAAAACAATAATGTTTCACAAAATAACTATTCTTACATCAATTCTAAATATTCTATTCTATCAAAAGGGTTTATATAAAAGTTTTACAAACAAACTACATGTACGTATAAAATGATATTCAACTCTTGAAATACTCTAGGTGACTGAAGCTGATCTAATGTCCTTTAGAAACTCAAGTATAGTCGGGAGAAAAAACAAATGATAAATAATAGGAAGCTCAGTGAGTGGTAAGTTAATAAGAAAATAATATTGTAAAACTCTTTCATAAACTGAAATTTCAGGCTATATAAATCTTCATAAAACTAAAACATCATAAGAATCGAATAAGCTTCCTCATAGTAAACTTATAATAACACTTTCTTTCTAGGCAAACAGAAAAGGCAACACTCCTAAGTTCAAGATTTGGACTAGGATTTGGAATCCATATTTGGCCCTAATTACCTTGGCATTCCCCTGCAATTACTGCAACCTAGTTACGCCAACTTCTCGATCTGCTCTGAAGACACATTCTAAAAACAGTTTCTAAACCCATTTGTAAAACACTCATCTTCAAAATATAAATGAACTAGAAAAAATTCAACACCACACAAGTACCCGTATTTCTAGTCTACTAACTTAGAGTAATCTCCATACGCGCAATAGAATAGTTATGGTCTACTTGAATAGAGTAATCCAGCAAAATAATTCTCTCCATGCACGAAGTTAAATGGTCTCAAAGATCTTTCTATTTCTGGGTATACCATAGAAACACATTCATACAACATATGGGTAATCACTTGTGTACGACAATATGGTGCTTTGAAAACTACTTTCGGCATAAAATTCTCAATCTCATACACTATTCTAAAATTCTTTTTTTCTTCTTTCTAAAATATTGATCTAACTTTCTCAAATCATTTCTAAAATCTTCCTTTCTAACAAAACTTCAATAAAATTCTAAAACCATTTATGAAATCTTTCTTTCTAAATAAATTTAATAAGCTTCAAGCATTTCTCTAAAATCATAAAATTTTTATCTAAATTGTAACACATTTCCAAACATAACTTGTTTCATTCTCAGCAGACATGCTAAAACATACCTAATATATAATTTTTTTAAATTCTATAATAATAGATATCTAAAATCATTTTGATAATTTAAACTCAGAAGAAAGACGTCTTGCTGTTATTACCTGCTGGGCGATTTGGAATGATCGGAATTCCCTGGTTCATGGATCTACGATTTCTCCCCCTGATTAAAGTGTGCTTGGATCAGTTCCTACTTCCAAAGCTACTCGCATGCCCAGGAAAATAGGGGAGACTTGCTTCAGCAGAGGTCAGAAGCTTCTCCTTCCCGAAGCTCCCATCAATGGCTTCCTCCATCTAGTTCTGTTTTGAAGGTTAACTCTGATGCAGCTTGTCGATCTGCATCAATGGGACTTTGTCTGATCATCAGAGACAATAAGGGTGACCTGATGGTGGCGAAGATAATTTATCTTTCGCATCCCCTTACCCCTGGCTTAAATTAGAGGAATCTTGGAAGCTTTCAAGCTTGCTCGCTCGAGGAATTGCCTTGGCCGGGTAGTTGAATCCAATTGCCAAGAGGCAATCCGTTTGATTCGGGAACATTTACAAACTTTGGGAGACGAATTGAACTGGATTTTGGAGATCCGTTTCTTAGCCCTAGAATTCGAATCCAATTCATTCACTCATGTTCCTCGAAATTGTAACTCGTGTGCGCACTTCTTGGGAAATGGAATTTATACCTCAACCACATGTACATGGCACTCCCATTACCCCCGTTGGTTGTTGGATCTTGTAAAAGGGGACTCCCCTTCAATCTTAGCCCCTGTGACTTAATTTCATGCAACTTCTAGTTTTAAAAAAAATATACATATATAAAATAAACCATTCATAAATCCAATAATAAAATATATCTAAAAATTTTAATAAAATAACTAACCACAAATCCAACGAACTAGGTCATAAACTCGAGTTGGACGTTGTTCCAATTTCTGCTTGACCTTAAATAATATTACAATCTAAATTAATTCATGTTTTAACCCAATACTAACTCAACATGTACGCTTAACTTCCAACATAAACCATATTATCATCAAATTACCCAAAATATCAAATTTAACAACTCATTCTCTTTCTTCGTTAAAACCATCACTTCTTCTCTCTCCTGTTACCTTACAAATAAGTGGATCCCATAATTACCCATTATATTTATTTTCTCTTGTTTCATATTTCTATATGATTAGCCTAATTTCCACCATTTCTTTTTTGTTTTTCATATTTAACTTTAATTCACAAATCTTTTTTCTCTCTCTTCCAACGACAACGCACAAACTCCACCATCTCTCGTTTCTTTTCTTTTACGTCTTTTTCTTCCTTCAAAATTCTCTACCTATTACCAAATCCATCTCCATTACAACCCTTAATTCTCATAAAAAAGAACCTCTAGATCTTTTACTATTCCTTCTTCAATAATAATCTTACTCCTTAACACTCTCTCTCTAACCTCTCTCTACATGAACTTCCTCCAAATTCTTTCTTTCAACCCTAAAATTTCTCATATTAATCTTTACCAAAAATTCATAAATAACTCTTAACTTCTCTATTCCATGACTTACAAAGATCGATATTGTAAACTTTCTTCTACGCAATTCTTGAGCATAGCATGACAAACTCATAAAACTCAATTCAATTTCTATTTCTTAAAGAAGAAAACCCAAAAAAAAAACTTGTTAAGGGTTCAGTCTTGCCATGGCTTCTCTTACTTAGCCATTAGAATGCTTAACCAGTTCCAAATTCAATATTCAGCCCTGATTCAAGCTTGATTTCTCTCATAAGCTGGTCTTCTTTTTTTCGTCTATTTTGGTTTCCTGTGTTCCTTTTCCACATTTTCTTCCTTTCATTTTCTTTTTCTTTTTCTTTTTCCTTATCCCACATGTCACACACCAACACATACACACAACCACACGTGTCCTTTTATAAAGCTTCAAAAATTGTAATTTCATTTTTTTTCCTTAAATTCCAAAGTGCTCTTCAAGAAGAAATAACATCCAAATTTTTTTAATTTTCCTTTTGTTTTTACCAAAAAGACCAAAAGAATCCTTAGAAAATGTGGGCATGTGATGCTCGAGTATAGAGAAAGAGTACATGGATGAACTAGTTCCACATCCGAATGAGAGGGATCTTGAGTGTTAGAGTTCATTTCTTACTAATCATTTATTATTAAGTGATTTTTTGTGAAATAATCAAACATTAACTTCTTTATTAAATCTGTTGCATATCTCCTTTAATGATTTGGTCATTTTGGAAATGAGGCCCAAAAGCTTTCCAGTCCACTTCTTTTAAGTGTTTGTTGTTAAACCTAGATTGTGTTGTTAGAGATTTGGATTGCTCTCCCCTCATTGCCGTGAAATCAAGGAGAAGGTAAGGGCTCCGTTGAAAGAATCGAACCCACGTCGGAGAGTCGACGCTGCCGCCCATCGATTGGGTCGAGTGTGTTTGGCCACCGTAAAGTGTTTTGGCGATCTTTGACATCGTGAGGGTTTGTTTTCGGTGTTCTTAGTAAAGATCTATATCATCTTTCTATTTTCTCTTGAATCTTTTCCTTTGATTTCTTAGATCCGGCATTGTTATACCTATTGTATGTTTCTGTTTGATCTCTAATAATATTGACTAGCAAAGATCTTATAATCTTTGTAAGTGGAGTAGGTCGTTAAGACCGAACCACTATAAATCCTTGTGTTTCTTGTTCTTTTACACTTACATATACTTTCTTTGGTTATTCTGCGAATCGATGAGCATCAAGTCATAAAAAATATTATTACTGTAATTTTTAGGATTTAAACGGATATTTTCACTATTGTAAAATTACTGAATAGATGATAAATCGCTCAAGGATCATTAAAATCGATCATTAAAATTACAACAATTGGTATCAGAGCTTTGGATAATTTTTTGGATCTTGTTCCTTTATTTTTAAATTAGTTTCTGCCAAATTTTTTCTGCCAAATTTTTTGAAACTTTTTAGTTCTGTATTTTTCTATTTTGTTTCAGTTGCTACTCTTTTTGTTCTTTTTATTGCAGAATGAGTACGCGCTTTGAGGTGGAACAATTTAATGGTAAGAGAGACTTCGGTCTCTGGAAAATAAAGATGATGGCGATCTTGAGACAGCAAAAGGCAAACTACGCTCTCATGTACAAGAAGGATGTCTTTGATAGCATAACTCTAGAGGAACTAAAAGAGATGGAGAAACTTGTCCATAACTTTTTGATTCTTCACCTATCGGATAGTGTTCTTCGACAAATGAGAGGTGAGGATACTACGGGTAAGCTTTTGGGTAAGTTGCAATCTACTTATCAAATAGCATCACTGTCAAATAAATTGTATCTTAAATCTAAGTTCTTTAGCTTTAAGATGGAGTCGAATAAAAACATGAAAGAAAATCTTGATGAATTTAACAAAATTATATCAAAATTAGAAAATATTAATGAGACTTTTTCTGATGAAAATCAAGTTATTATTCTTTGTAATTCTTTGCCTAATGTCTATAATGATGTTAAGTCTGCTATGAAATATGGTAGAGATGATTTGTCTGCTGCTGTTGTGATTAATGCTATAAAAATGAAAGAATTACAATTAAAAGAAAGTAAAAAGGATGGAGAGTCATTATTTGTGAGAGGGAGGTCTAATAACAAGAATCATAATAGGAGAGGTAAGAGTAGATCCAAATCTAGGGGAATAAGAATAAAAGGTGTTATCATTGTAATAAGGAGGGCCACATTAGGAGGTTTTGTCCTGACCTTAAGAATAAACAAAAGGATAAGGAGAAAGAGGAAGCTAGCGGGATCAACCTTAGTGAAGAGTTTGACCAAGTCCTTATAGTGAGTGCATCAAGTGAGGACGAAACTTGGATTTTAGATTCAGGTTGCTCTTTCCATATGACACCCAATAGAGATTGGCTAGAGAATTTCGAAGCATGTTCTGGAAGTAAAGTTATGTTAGAAAATCGTCAATTTTAAAATGTAGAAGGTCAAAGTACAATTAGGCTCAAACTTCATGATGGAAAGGTTAGGCTGTTAACTAAAGTTAGGTACATACCCGAAGTTAAGACGAACCTTATATCCCTTAGCATGTTAGACAAGCTAGGATACACCATTAAGTTAGAAAATGGCGTATTAAAGGTCATGAAGGGTATTATGGTAACATTAAAGGGGCACCTTAAAAAGACACTTTATTCCTTAGAGGGTTCTACAGTTGTAGGTTCAAGTGACATAGCTAAAGAGTGTGATAACATCCAAATTTCCCTTTGGCATAGGCGTCTAGGTCACATGAGTGAACAAGGGCTAAGTGAGTTAGATAAACAAAAACTTATCATAATATAAAAGATGTAGACCTAGATATGTGTGAACATTGCATATATGGTAAATCTAAAAAGGTTAAATTTGGTAAGGGTGTGCACACCACAAAAATGAAGCTACAGTATGTCCATGCCGATTTATGGGGGCCATCTAGTGTAGCTACTAATGGGGGGGGGGGCTAAGTATTTCTTATCCATCATAGATGATTGTACTAGAAAGATTTGGGTTTATATACTTAAAAATAACTGTGATACCTTTAATAAGTTTGTTGAATGGGTAACTTTAGTTGAAAACAAAACTAGCCTTAGAGTCAAAAGACTTAGAATCGATAATGGCCTAGTGTTTTGTAACCATGAGTTCAATAAGTTTTGTAAGTCTAAGGGCATAGTTAAACACTTGACAGTAGTAGGAACCCCCCAACAAAATGGGATAGCTGAAAGGATGAATAGAACCCTAATGGATAAAGTAAGGTGCCTGTTGTTCAATTCACAGCTCCCTAAGAGTTTTTGGGGGGAAGCTGTTATGACAGCATGCTATATTGTGAATAGGAGCCCAGCCACTACCATAAACCTGAAAACACCGCAAGAACTTTGGTAAGGTACTCCCCCAAATTTGTCGCACATGAAAGTCTTTGGATATTTAGTATATGCTCATAAAGAGGGAAATCTAGATCCAAGGCTAAGAAATGTGTCTTTTTGGACTATCCCAAAGGTGTTAAGGGATACAAACTATGGTGCTTAGAGTCCAATAGCACCAAGATCCTAGTAAGTAGAGATGTAGTATTTGATGAAGAAAAAATGGGATACATAGAGGATAAAACTGAGTCTAGCCCTAGTGATACACCTACAACCACTGAACCTGCATTAGTTCCAACTCAACCTACTTCCCCAGCTGATCCAATAAATCAGCCCCCTATAGATCATGATACTACACCACCTATAATAAAGAAGTCACCTACACAGGAAGTAGAGGTTGGGGAGGAGGTAGATGTGACCAAGTATTGTCTGATTACCAACTAACTAGGGATAGGTAAGAAGAACGTCTAGAGCACCCACTCGATATGGGTTTGCTGACCTTATATCTTATGCCCTATTAGTTGCCAATGACTTTGTGAATCAAGAACCACAAACTTTCATAGAAGCCACAAATGATAGTAACAACGAAAAATGGTGGGTTGCTATGAAAGATTAATATAATTCATTGATAAAGAATAAAACTTGGGTTCTTGTAGACAAGTCATTAAAAGCTAAAAGAATAGGTTGTAAGTGGATCTATAAGATTAAAGAGAATCCCCTTAATGAAAGCAAACCTAGGTTTAAAGTTAGGTTTGTGGCTAAAAGGTTTACTCAAAGAGAGGGTATAGACTATGATGAGGTTTTCTCTCACGTTGTAAGACATACATCTATACGCATCTTGCTTGCTTTTGTTGCCCATTTTGATCAATTAGAACAAATAGATGTTAAAACTGCTTTCTTGCATGCTGAGCTTGAGGAGACCATTTACATGAGTCAACCCCCTGGTTTTGAAGCTCCCAAACAAGAATACAAAGTTTGTCTTCTTAAAAGGTCCCTATATGGTTTGAATCAATCCCCACGTCAATGGTACAAAAGGTTTGATTCTTACATGTTGTCCATTGAGTTTAACAGGAGTAAATATGATAGTTGTGTTTACTTTAAACAAATTTCATATTCTGATTTTGTTTATTTACTCTTATATGTTGATGATATGTTGATTGCTTGCAAATATATGCATGAAATTAATAAACTGAAAGGGATTTTAAGTAAGGAATTCGAAATGAAAGACTTAGGGCAAGCAAGAAAGATACTAGGGATAGATATTAAAAGAGATCGAACAAAAAGAAAGTTATTTTTGTCCCAAAACTAATATATTGGCTAGCCAAAAGATTAGGGATGCATGATAGTAGAAAGGTTAGTACTCCATTTGGCAAACATTTTTAAACTTTCTTCCAGTGATTCACCTACAACTTCAAATGAAATAGAAGAAATGGTTGATGTTCCTTACTCTAATATTGTTGGGAGTCTAATGTATGTCATTGTTGCGCCTCAGCTTAATAGCTAGAGATTAAGTGCAAGTGCACACTGTCACAAGTAATAATCTGGAAATATTCCAAGTTCGTCTCTACAGGGACTAGTTTTTTTTTTTTTAAATTGATTTTGCAAATTTTTGGAATGAGCAATCATGTTTGTGATAAAAATTGGTGAGATTGGTTGAACACGAAAGACACACGAAAATAATATAATTTAGAAGGCCAACCCCCCTACTACTATTTAGTTCTAAAATGATGAATTACACCTACCAAATGTGCCCGTAATTAAACTCAATTTATGCAAACTGGTTCAACTCCTATTCCATACCGCTTTTGGTTTGTTTAGAAGCTTAGGCTAGTGTTTACATATGTCTATGCAACTCTAGAATCCTAAATAAATCAAGTGTCAACTTACGTTTAACGGGTAAGAGAGCCTATGTCTAGGATCTTGTTTTAGTTCTTATTTCTAAGTAACTTCCCGTTTTACCTTGATGAGATCCGTTTGACTCTAACCTTTTCATAATTAAATTCAAACTGATGTGATTTAAACAAGTGGCCAACAAGAAAATCAACTGGATAAATTAGATCAATCAAGATAAGCAAAAGAGAGTGTAATACGTCGTGCTCACTGATAGATGTAATTTATAGTGATAAGAACTAATGCATTCGTAGGAGGGTTGAAGAAATAATTTAGCTACATGGAAGTAAAATAAATGACAAAACAAGAGAAGGTAACAAAGTGATGCATTTTCATTGAAATGGAAAGGAAAGTACAAACTTAGAACAAATAGAATTGAAATGAAATAAACAAAAAAAATAATTTTAAAAACAATAAAGGAAGAACAAAAATTAAAACTGGAATTAAAACTTAGAAGCAAAAGTTGACAAAAATTAGAAAGAAAAAGCAAAGCATTACAAAATGAGATGTGGACAAATGATGCTTGGAGACTCCTTTTATAGGTCATGGATGTAACAAGTATTTGAGAAATTCAAGGGAAGTTGGCAACCACTCTTTGTAGAGATTTTAAGAGTCAAACTGAATCTTGGACCAAAAAGTTGTTATTCCTGTTTTGACAATCTATGCATCAAATGTGGCTAGCGCATTGCGAAGCTGGAAGTTCCAAAACAATTGGCTGGCGCGGCCTTCTAATAATCTGGAAATACTTTGCGTGCGATGTGTCTGACGCATTGCAGTCATCAATTTCCAATTTTCCTCACAAAATAAACAAATTTTCATCAATTAGCCTCTATTTGCTTCTAACTACTTGCATAAGTCCTTGATAACGAAATATGCACATTTTCCATGAATTATATGCATTAACATACATTTTTCATCATAATTAACTCCCAACTAAGCATGTAAAACTACTCTTTTTAGCCTTTAATCAAGTCTGATCAGTCATGATTTGTATTATGCCTAATTTAGCACACCCATTGAGTGTCGTTAGTAGATTTTTAGCTAACCCTGGAAAACAACACTGGAATGGTGTTAAATGGATTGTTACATATGTTGCATCTCATATCAATTTATGCCTTATGTATGGTGAGACAAAAATAGATACTTGTAATGAAATAAGTATTAAAGGTTATGTCGATACTAATTATGCTGCTGATATAGATAAGCGTAGATCTTTGACAGGTTATGTTTTTAAACTATTCAATTGCACTATCAATTGGAAGTCAAATTTACAATCTATTGTTGCTTTATCTACAACAGAATCTGAATACATTGCATTAACCGAAGCCATAAAAGAATCTTTATGGCTTAAAGGAATTGTTTCTGAATTATGTTGTAGTAAAGTGTCTGTAAATGTTTATTATGATAGTCAAAGTGCCATACACTTATCTAAGAACCATTCTCACCATGAAAGAACTAAATACATAGATGTTCGATATCACTTTATTAGAGATATAATATGTGATGGTTTAGTTTCTGTTAAGAAAATATCTACTGATTTGAATGCAGTTGATATGTTTACCAAGGCTTTGCCTTGTAATAAATTTAACTTGGGTGTGAGAATGTTGCAGCTTGAACCGGGGTAGAAATCTGAAACGTTTGGAGGCAACAGGTTCCATTCTTGTTTTATAATTAGTATGAAATCCAGGTGGAAATTGTTAGAGTTAATTTCTTACTAATAATTTATTATTAAGTGATTTGTTGTGAAATAATCAAACATTAACTCCTTTATTAAATTTGTTGCATATCTCCTTTAGTGATTGAGTCATTTTGGAAATGAGACCCAAAAGCTTTCTAGTCCAAATGGAACGAACCCTAACCCCCTCCCCCTATATAAGCATCATTATGAAACCCTAGAGAGTAGATTTTGTTGTTAGAGATTTGGGTTGTTCTCCCCTCATTGCTGTGAAGTCAAGAAGAAGGTAAGGGTGCATGTTTTTCATGTCACCGTGATAAAAAAGGACTCCGTTGAAAGAATCGAACCCACGCCGGAGAGACGACGTCGCTGCCCGTCGATTGGGTCGAGTGGGTTTGGCCACCCTAAGGTGTTTTGGAGATCTTCGACATCGTGAGGGTTTGTTTTTGGTGTTTTTGGTAAAGATCTATATCATCTTTGTATTTTCTCTTCAATATTTCCTTTGATTTCTTAGATCCGACATTGTTATACCTATTGTATGTTTCTGTTTGATCTCTAATAATATTGACTAGCAAAGATCTTATAATCTTTGCAAGTGGAGTAAGTCGTTGAGACCGAACCACTATAAATCCTTGTGTTTCTTGTTCTTTTACACTTACATATACTTTCTTTGGTTATTCTGCGAATCGATGAGCATCAAGTCATAACGAATATTATTACTGTAATTTTTAGGATTTAAACGGATATTTTCACTGCTGTAAAATTACTGTATAGACGATAAATCGCCCAAAAATCATTAAAATCAATCGTTAAAATTACAACACTGAGATTATGGAAGTATGGTTAAGAACGACTTAAAATTATTGATAGTCCTACCTATATTAATAAGGTGTACCTTCCTTTTTGGTGGTTGGCTTGGAGCAATCTTGGGTTTGGTGACCTCCTAAAGAATTTTCTTAGAAAGTATGTGAGTGAGGACAAAGCATGGAAGGACTTGTGTTGGTCTTTAGAGATAGTTTTCACTCTTCTAAGTAGCTCAGATAAAGACGGTAGTACAGCTAGGTCATCGAGGATGGAAGGAATGCAGGGCCAATTAGGTGTTGAATCTTGATTCTGAATCCTGGTCCGAATCCTTGGCTTGCGGCGTTACAAATGGCATAAGAGCAAAACTTCTCCCAATACAATGTGGTTCGACAGCGAACCAACTGGAAGCTAGTATGCATGTGACACCCGAGTAGACAGGAGGGGTCATGGATAAATTGGTACTACGTCCAAATGAGAGGGATCCTAAGATGACAAAAGCATAGTTAAGAAAGTCTCAAAAAAATTTATAGTCACTACCTATACTAACAATGTGCACCTTATTTTTCGGTGCCTTAACCACAAGAATTTCAGAGTTAAACATGCTTGGTTTGGAGCAATTTTGGGTTGGGTGTGAAAGGATTGAATCCCGCAGCAGAAGCACGTGAATGCTTGTGCTTCGATTATGTATTAGGAAGAACTACCAAGAAAAACAAATAAGCAACAAAAGAAAAGATAGACTACCTTTGAAGACTGTTATTCAGCAATAGCACCAACACCACCAAAAAGTCTTCCCTGCTATTCTCTTGGCAAGGACCAGTTTGTGGGAACTGTCCTTTGAAAGTGGGTCAATTTGGTTTTCGTGACAGAGCTATTTGATAGAGATTGTTCAAACTCTGAATAAAATTCACCACTCCCATTTTATAGAGATGGAGAGGAGTGGGGAGGAAGCAACCTACCTACCCACCAATTTCCCAACCTCCTTGCAAAATGCAAGAAAGTGAGTTATTTAATTAAATTAAATTAAATTGATTTATCAATTATTAAACTCATTAATTAATAATAATTAAATATCATATATTTAATTATAACTTTATTTAAATCATATTCAAATATCTCTCTCGTAACCTATACTTTTAATGTAAATCTTAGTCCCATTAATTTTAACCTATAGTTTTAATATAAATTCAATTCATATTAATCATTATCTGATTCTTATTCAAATATAACTCTCATGTTATATAGTTTAATTATGAATATCATTCAGAATTAACTTTATATTATACATTATATTAATTGTATCTTATACAACTAACCTACATCCTCTTGAAAAAGTTTTTTCATAAGTTTTGATCACTGTTTTACCTGTTGTGAGCTATCGAGGATCTAATGGACATACAAATCAGAAGCTCCAACAATACAAGATTAAATGATTAAACTCATTACCAAAATAACCAACATTCATTAACGTTCGTAACTTCATATTGGTCAAATTACTGTTTTACCCCTAAGTTACCTCTTTCTCATCAGGTACTAATATTGGTGCATAGTTGTGGGTACTCTTTCTTCTCAGAGGATTAGTGGTACTCTAGTTAGTCGTGAAAGGAATCTGGACAACGAGAATATGAATCGTGGATTAACTTGTGGCTAGCATTAAAAATTAAAAAAAAATAACAACTCATTTGTACTGTTTTTCTGTTTTATTTTTATTCTTGATTTGTTTGTTCATTTTTTTCCTCCAAAAATGAAGAATATAATAATGTTGTAAATTTAGAATCGTAATTTGTATATTGTAATTTTATCTTTTTCAATCCAATCATAGACATAAATAATCCAAATATAAAGTATAGGATGTAAGAGATCAAAGTTTTAAAGTGAAAATTATTTTTTTGTCTTTTTAATGATATTATTATATTTAAATAATTTATTTTATAATTAATTGAATTGACATTAAATTATAATTATATTACAATAGATGAAGTGTAATTTCTTAAAAAAGGTGTAAAGTCCTCATATAATTAAAATGTAACAAATAAAAACATGAAATTAACATAACATTGTATATTTTGTGATTCTTGTATATAATATGAATCACAAAAGAAATATACCTTCTAGTTTAACATTCATATAACATAATGTGTTGAATTAAAATTTTGTATGAAAAGTTTCTTCATATAATGTAAAATTAATTTTTAAAAGATAATGTAAATAAGAAAAAATATTAAGACTGACCCCTTTCTACTTTTAAAAAACTAATTAAATTGTCATTAAACTAATTTATTATTTTCTAATATTTTCTTTAAAACAATTAAAACTACAAATTTCACATGCGATCAGTTTCTTACTAATCTTTTCTAAAAAGATCATTTCCAATCCATTGGTGAAGTATCCTTGCTTGTAAGAATGCTCAATATTGTTCCCGACTACGCACCACGTTGATATTCGAGTTTCTTCGTATTCTCCAACATAACCTGCAGCACACATAACAGTATGGTTTTATAAAAAAAAAAAAAAAAGTAGGTTGTTACAATGGAAATGGTTCAATAATAAAGGCTTCTTGTTGTACAGCTAAAACGAAAAAGAAATCAGAAGTCGTCGAGTCCTTACTTCTCGGATGTAACTTGCTACGGCTTTGCAGCCCTCGATCGCTAGTTGCATGACATTCTCAAATATATCAATGGGTAATTTAGCATCCATCTACATCAAATGGATCATGTGAAAATGAGCTGAAATGTCTAACAATCCACGAAATTGGAACATTAATTGCAGAATAACAGTTTAGGTTTACAAATTACAATATGCAATATAAAATTGGAAGCAGGAAAAATAGAGAAAAAGTAGGAAATTAATGAACCTGAAGAAGAGTGACTTTATCCAACTTAGGTAGAAAGCCTACAGTGACATCAGGGCCACCAGCACTATCCTCGACGTAATTCAAATCTGCCCATTTCATATTCCTATTCATATTAGTTCTTCTAATTTTCCATGCAACGTTAAAAGAAAAAAAAAGGTCACAGAAGAGAAAGAAAGAAGGAAAACACGAGTTATATGAACGAAGGAAAACACGAGTTATATGAACATATGCGGACATCTAATTCATCCAAATGTTGGGTTGCATTTTTTGAACGCGATTGAATGAGGAAAGATGAAGTATAAATTACCTAGTAGAGGAGTGCTATTAAGGTATCCAGCACTGCAAGAAGTAACGATATCACGCATGGGAATTCCAGCGTCAGCAAGCGCCAAAGTTGCAGCGTTGATACATGCTGATCTAGTGCCTACAGACCAAAAAAAAATTTAGAATATGTCTGAAGTTGAATTGTTCATGGAAGAAAAGTAAACTACTAATGAATGACCTCTCAGAAATCACTACCACTTAAAGACAGAACATTATCAATGCTTAAACACACTGATTGGCAGCTTATAAGCTACGCCATAAGAAATAAATGTATTCTTTGAGAAGCTATACAGAAGAAACAAGAACTCTCTTATGATTAAAGAAGAAATACACAAACATGAGATAAGGCATCAACATGATTAAACTAAAAATAGARGTTTAAAATTGCTCATATCTCAAAATTTATTTATATTTCTAGTTGAGCCTTTGAAAACTATGTACTTTTAAACCAAGTTTCCTATAACATGCTTTTGACCATATTCCCCTAGAGCATTGGCCACATTTTTAAATACCTAAAAAGATTGTAGCATGAGAAATGGAGAGATGGTTATGTTGTTAAATTTAAATCGTATGGTTTGTAATGAACAAAAATATGACTGCACGCTYCAAGCTTTTTGACGAAAAGGAGGCAAAAAGAATGAGATAGCAGGGGAAGAGTATGGAAAAAATTCTACATTCTTCTATTTTGTAAAAGAAAATAAAAGTACGAGGAATGTCTGAAGAAGATACAAATATACAAGAAGATGGCAAAAAAAGAGAATATGAACTTARAATGTCTGAAATATAAGTAATGATAATGAAGAATAAATCTAATAGACTTAATCATTAATTGCGGCAAGCAAGATAAAAAAAGCAGCCGGCCCTATGTGTAAAACCTTGCAACTGTCCTTAGCTAAAGAAAGAAAGATGGAAGAAAGAAAGATAGTGTACCTCCATCTGCTTGAAGAACTTGGAGAAATATATCTATCTGCACATAAAAACTAAGAATGTGGAAAGATATAGGTCAAAATCATAGAGGAGCAGCTATTAATATGTGTAAAAAACCTGAGACCGAGGCATTAAATGTGTTAAAATGCATTCCTCCATCGTTTGGCGAATAACTAAAGATATCTCTGTGGATCGCCTGAATGTGACAAATGCCGTAGCTTAATAAACATACAATATAATAGATATAAATCCAGCTCTAACATAGTTTCAGTTTTTAAATCATTCCATTTGGTAACACCCAAGTAATGTTGAAGTAGATATTCCAGCACTATTAGTTTTACCCTAACCATATTCTTCCGAAGATATCTTTTTTTTTCCACAATTTATTTTGATATATTTTATTCTTCCGAAGATATCACCATTCATCATGCTCCTATTCCATGGAAACAACTACAACAGAACCAGAACTTTCAAAAGATTAACAGTCAAATAACCTGTCACCCTTAGGTTTTCTCATGCGATCTCCAGTACTGAAATTAGCCATAGTGTACTCACAGCGCACCTAAAAGAGAAACGATCACAGAATCAAGCACTGAGTTACCAAATTCACATTAAGAACTCAAACTTCAAAATAAGATTATCCAGAAAAAAGTATAACCAGYGCTTGGTCACTCAACTGTTGACTCCTATTCTGAACCTACACAGTCAACAAWAGCATTCATTCACAACCATACATCATAAGCCTCAGAATTAAATACCCAAATGGATTTTGTAAAAATAAACAGCTCAATARGTTTGTAAATACAATAATTGTTGAAATCTTGTACCTCTCTTGGACCGTAAACAGCAGCAATAACTTTGGTATTACCCATCTCAAAAACAGCAGAACTATAAAACAAATGGATGATTTTCAGTTAATCAAGAAGACTCACAAAGGTTAAGAGAAGTGAAAGCAAGTACCCGTCTGCTTTAGAAACAGCGCCAATTTCTSCTCGAATTTGCCTCATCTAAAATTAAACAAAAGAGTGAAAAATTGAACGGGGCACAAGTGCAGAGTAAAAAAAATTGAACCAAGAGAATGAGAATGAGAAATACTTCCATGGGACGGCGACCATCAAAGCGAAGTCCTTCAGGGCTCACAAACTCCATCTCTGCAAAACACAGTAAGTTGTGCAGCAGCGAGGGATGGTGACTGAAGGGAGAAAAATGAATAAGTGGAGCAATGGCTAAAGTTTTGAAAGTCGAAGAAAATGGGAAAACTCCAAAAAAGCTTCATGCAGCAAAAAKAAAAGAGAAAGGGGAGAACTCAAAAAAGCGAGAGGGAATAGAATAGAGATGAGCTTGAAAATTTGAATGGATGCTTAATGGGTTCTTGTAAATAAACCAATTTTTATTTACCAAAATGCTATTACATATTTTTGGTTTAAATACTATTTTAGTCTATCTACTTTAAA
>NW_019104714.1:233012-246952 GCF_001995035.1 Momordica charantia
ATATTTTTGGTTCATGAATTTGAATATAAATTTTGGTCCTTAAGTTTTAAAAAATGATAGTTTGTTCTCCGACCTTTAGACGGTAGTTCTAAAAGGTCCCTAGCGTTAAAATTCCATTAGTGTGACTAACGGGATGCTGAAGTGGCGATGAATTGGTAATTTTAATAATATAATAATATTTCTTAATTTTATATTACGTTTTGACATCATGCAATTCTATCAATAGTTCAATATTGGAGGGCAAACTATCGCAAGCCGAGCTGTTCTCCAAGGATCATAGGTCGACCTCTGAGGTCTGGCCCAGTTACTTAGAGGCAAATGAGAACCTTCCAAGTATCATGCTCTAAGGTAGGGATAAATCCAGAGACCAACACGGACCTACGATCCATAGCAGGTCACCTAACCTCAGAACGGTGAAATATCACACCCCGATGGGATGGGTAACTACTCCTCACACCTCTATAAATACACCTTCACTCCACCCACTAAGATATGCAATTTCTGTTTGAAGCTGATCTACTCAGCTCAAACTCAAACTAACTTGAGCGTCGAAGGTCTCTCTTCTCCAGCTCGCTCCGCGTTAGCTTGGCCGATAAGTCTTCCCTCTCCAGCTAGCCATACTTCAATTCGTTAGAGAGACCTTCCCTACCCAGCTCGCTCCGCAACAGCTCGCTAGGGCCCAGCATAGGTCGCTCCACAACACTTGGACGTATTTTTGCATCAACACCTACTTCCATTATTGCTAATGGATTCATTGTTGTTTGTTTTAACCCACATATCTATCTAGAAATGATAATACAAATGTAGAATCTTTGCAGTTCAATTTTCACAACATTAGAATTCTCTAATGCAAAGGTGATTCGCAGGCTATAACCACTAACGAGATGATTAAGATTTAAGAATTTGGAAAGTTTGTATGACTACAAGAATTAGAATTTTTCCCAACGCTATAAAACGTTGGGAAACGAGCAAAAAAATGTTGGGATTAGTTTCTCCCGACGTTAAATATTCGTCAGTAAAAAAGTCTGCAAAGTGCGTTGGAAAAGCACATTGCCAACGTTTTTAAAAACGTTGGCAGAACCATACTTTTGCCGACCTTCAAAAAACGTTGGTAAGGCTAACTTTATGCCAACTTTTTCTAAACGTTGGCAGATCTACCAACATTTTAAAGAAACGTTGACAGATGGAAACTTCTGCCAACGTTTTAGAGAAATGTTAACAAAGTTGCTAAAGCTATGAAAACGTTGGCAAAAGTTTACATTTGCCAACGTTTTTCAAAATGTTGGCAAAAGTTTTCATCTACTAACGTTTCCAAAATGTTGGCACATCTACTATTCTGCCAACATTTTGAAAAATGTCGGCAGATCTACTATTCTTCCAACGTTTTGCAAACGTCGGTATATTTATAGTTTTACCGACATTTTTATCAAAAATTTTGGCAATATATATTTAATTTTTTTCTAAAATAAAATGCACTAATATCAATCTCGACATTCTTGGGATACCTGATTTGAAGGTCAAATACCAAAATATTAAATACTAAAATATCAAATACCAAAATATATCAAATACCAAAATATATTAAATACCAAAATATCATTCAGGTTCACATATTTCAAAAGTTCTTCGATTTACACATTCAATATGTTTCAAAAGATACATAAACCTAAGTAGAAGTTTCATGCATTTCAAAAGCTCTACATGACAAAATTTCATAGTAGCCAAATCCGAAGAACCTAAAAAATATAGTTTATGTAAGCACAAAGTACTTATAAGCCAAAATGATCACCACTTTATATATATGTGAAAATAAAAGCTTGATGAAAACATAAAACATGGCTAAGAGAGAGAAATTCCGCACCCACCAACATAAAACATAAAACATAGCTAACAAAAACAAATTTCACACCTACAAACATATAACATAAAACATAGCTAACAAAAGTCACATTTCTCACAACAACCACAGACAAAATTAAATTAAATTAAAAATAATTAACCCCATAAAAATCCTCCTCCTAAAGACACAATAATTACAATGCTTAATAGAGGCTACAATAAGTACACAGACCCCTCCCCTCAATGCTTGTAGCTTGCGGAGGCTACAATAGCTTTGTATGTTCACACCAAACAGTCACAAGCTTTAGAAAAGATATATAAGACCATATAAAAGAAACCAAAACATAACACAGAACCAAAAATAGAAATCATAAGTACACAAACCATAAAACTACATAGGAAAATGTCATTCTCAAACTCATGTAAGATTCTATAATTGATGGTACTAAGAGAATAAGAATCATTCGTTTTCATTCTATTTTTCGATAACATCATGAATGTCACCTCTTTGTTGTTGCCTTCAATCTTTTCTATACACAATGATAGTGGCAAATGAACTGATAGAGAACTTTCAAAGCGTTTTTTCTTCAGCACCCCATTACTCAACAACCATCTCTCTCAAACTACAGGTCTTATAATTTTCCTAAAACCTCCTTCAATCTATGTTATCGCTCTCTTTCTCTCCATACTTCTGTCTTTATTTATCTCTTTTATCATGTCAGTCTTCTCCAGAAGCTTTATCGGGTGGTAGTGTCTATGACCATAAGGGGGGTTGGGGTTGTTGTTGATTGGAGAGGAACTGAAGCAATGAAATATAAGGGATATTTTATAACTTTATATACGGACTATTTTTTTTTTATATATGAAACGAGAATTTCATTGATGGTTTGAAATATAAAAAAGGCCGCAAGGGCATTTACAAAAACACCTTCCAATTGTAGATAAGGTCGTTCAAGGTGTAGCTATGGAAAGATGGATAGTAACTTTTACACCAACCCAGAGTTGAGATAGTAACTCTGTCAAAAAAGATATCAAAAGGAAGAGATTTATCATTAAAGACTCGGGTGTTCCTCTCTAGCCATAAGCTCCATAGGAAGGCTTTGATGAAAAGAGTCCATAGTGTTGCTCTGTTTTGTTTGAGAGGATGACCCACCAAGAGACAATCAAGGAAGATGAGTGGGTTGTTGTGCAGTGCTGTCTCCCATCCAAAAGTAGTGAGGAGGCGCCCCCAGAAATTAGAGGCAAAGCTGCAGCTGATGAAAACGTGTCCCAGGGATTCCGATGCCCTGTAACAAAGATGACAGCAGTTGGGGGAGAGGGAGAAATGGGGAAGTTTCCTCTGAATCCGATCATAAGTATTCAATGCCTTTCCAAAGGTTGGAGAAAAGGGAGGATTTGGTATGGTTTCCATTCATAGTCAAGTGCTTAAAAATAGAGCCGGTAGTGAATGATTTACTCGGTTCCAAGGGCCAGATCCATAAGTCTTCAAGAGAGGGAGGGGTGAAAGCATTGAGTAACTGTGATAGGTCCATCCAATCATCAAATTCCTCATCTTTAAGAAGCATGCGGAAACTGTAATCCGAAGAGGAAGAATTCTTAGACCAAAGTTCAGCAATTTTGGCATCCTTATTGGTGGCTATAGCAAAAAGTCTCGGGTAAAGGCTGGCAAGGGTCCCATGTGGGAACCATTTATCCCTCCAAAAGCTGCATTGACTATCTTCCCCCACTTGGCAGAGAGCAATATCCTTAATGAGATGAATCTGTTGAAGGATAGAAATCCATGGACCTTTGAAGGCAGAAGAGCATGGAGCGGGCCAAGTGTTAGCTGTAGATCCCATTTGATGCTTGTTATGATTAATGCTGTTAAACACTTATATCCATTAGCTACGAGTGTCATCAAGTGAATTTGTTCCTTTACCAAGATTTTCTATGATAGTAACTACCTTCAAAGTAAATTTTCTACAGCTTCCATTTTTGTTTCTGCTGTCTTTCCTCCCTTTCTTATTCTAGTGATGTGTAGAGAGGTTGGGCTTCTCTGCTTTATGTTTAATTCCATGTTAATAATCTTTTTTATGAACATTTATTGTTGACTGGCAGAAAAGTCAGGCGCAAGAATGTTGTACAGTTTATAGATGCATGTACCAAGCCCCCAAGTATGTGCATTGTAACAAGTGAATCAAGCAAAGAGTTCATTATTATCTATTATAACCCTATTGGACAAAATAAACGAATACGCATTATCTCTTTCGATTAATTTGGCAGTCATTTTTCTATTTCTTTACTTCAGAATTTATGTCTGGCAGTAGTGTCTATGACCATAGTACCCTTGAAAACTTTTTTTTTTCCTAATAGAGGAAAGTCATTCTAAAATTTATAAAATCTCAGGACATCAAGCGGCCCTTTTGCTTTTAGATATGCTTTTTGGGAAATTGTTTAGTAAAAATATAATTCTTAATTAATGTCTAAATATTAAATTAGTTTTTGATCTTGAGCGTTATTCATATAGCATTAATTTTAGAATCAATTAATTTCATATATTCCTTATTGGGATATGTTCAACAGAAGTCTTGTCTGCTTTTATCACGGCTTTATTTCATTGTGTTTGTCTTGCATTGCAGGCAAATACACTTCACTTACATCAGTAAAGACAAAATATCAAAATGACAATAACCTCCTAATGTGCTATCTTAACAAAACCAACCACTGACTAACATGAATTCCCAATTCCCAATTTCCAATACTGATCACTAACTAACGGAATCCAAATTCAGGAATTCGTACAATAATGAATTCCAATTCACTAATTTCAATTTTGAGAATTTCAATTGGGGAATTCAAACACTAATTTCCAGTAGAAATTTCAATAAGCACCATCTATCTAGGATTTAAATCCCGAATACAATTTACCATTTCGATGCATAAAAAGAAAAAAGGTAAACTGATGTGCTAGGGTTAACACCACTTCCAATTCATAAATGCACAATAGAATAGCCAAGCAGAAGAAATACAGAAGAAAAGTTTCAATGCCGAATCCCAAAACTCACATCTTTCACCACCAAAATCGACATTTACACATAATTTCTAACTTCAACATGGAAATTGAGCAACCAGTGAAGCAAACATTTTGAAGAATTAGAAGAAAATTATAAGAGATTGGAAAGAGCAGAGTGTTTGGCATACCTTGGAAGAAGGAAAAGAAGTTCAAAGAGGCTGAGGACGGTGAGCAACGTTGCAGAGACTCTGAGACCTCCAGAAACGATGCGGCGGCGGCAGTGGTTTCAGCGGGATGCGGCGACGGTGGCGGCTTCAGTAGGAAGCGGCGACGACGGCGGCTTCAGCGAGATGCGGCGACGGCGGCGACTTTGGTGGGGAGCGACCACAGCGGGATGAAGGAAGGGAGGGAAAAATCGAGGGGTGGAGGCGCGGATTGAAATTTGTTTAAACAAAATAAGATTTTGCTGAAAAATGAAAACCACCGTGTTTCAATCGTAATTATTATTATTATTATTATTATTATTATTATTATTAAATAAAATAATAAAGTGTGGAAGATATAAAAATTGAAAAAGAGAGATCACCTGATTTTATATTTTTGGAATTTTAAAACAAGTTACTTAACCAGTTTGAAAACTATTTTATTTTTCTATTATATATTTTTAAAAATTAAGCTTGTTTTCTAAAAAAATTCTTTGTTATGTTTTTCACTTTTCTTTCTAATAGATTTGAAACTTTAGCCAAATTTTAGAAATAAAAAGTATTTTTTGGAAATTACTTTTTTCATTTTTTTAATTTAGCTTTGATTTTAAAAAATATTATTGAAAAATTGTTCACGAGACAAATGCGAAAGTAATAGTTATAAGATTAATTTTAAGAAAGTGAAAATAAAAAATAAAACAATTATCAAACCAAGAGGTTGTGGGTTCGAATCCCCCAACATATTGTACTAAAAAAATAGTTATCAAACAAGTTATTAATAATATAATAATCATTTTATAGTTTCACACCATCACAAACCTAACCTTTTCTATTTATAAAAAAAAATTGAATTAATAAATTGGTAAATTAAAAAAATAAATCTTAATTAAAAAATGTTAATAGATTAGAAATCAACCTGGATAAGTCTTATTATCATAAGTATTGACAAATTTGATGGATGTGAGAGCCATTTTTTAAGTTTTGTTTTTTAAAATACTACTATTTTCAAAACTAATTTTTAAAATAGTTTAAATTTCAAATTTATTTTAAAAATAATATTTCCAACCTTTTTATAAAAAAGGTTTGGATAAGATTACTTATCGCAACATTTTTAATAAAATATTGGGATATCTTATGTTATCCCAGCGTTTTTACAAAAAACGTTGGGATAAGATTAATTCTCTCAACGTTTTTAGTAAAACATGGGGATAAGTGACCTTCACCCAAGAACGGATCTTTGTCCCACGTTTTTATTAAAACGTCGAAATATTTAGTGCATAATTTTGGTATGTTTGAACTTATCAACTCATATTCCCAACGTTTGTTGCAAAATGTCAGAACAAATAACATATATATCGACGATTTTTATAAAACGATGGGCAAACTGATCCTAACGTTTTTATAAAAACATTAGGATCAAATTACGTCTCATAACGTTTTTAATAAAACATTGGGATACATGATGTTATCCCAACATTTTTAAAAAAACGTTTGGATAAGATTACTTCTCTCAACATTTTTAGTAAACACATGGGAATAAGTGATCTTCTCCGAACGTTTTTGTAAAACGGAGAAGGGATCTTTGCCCATGTTTTTATTAAAACATCGGAATATTTAGCGCGTAATTTTTGTGTGTTTGAACTCATCCATATTCCAAACGTTTGTTGCAAAACGTCGGAGGAAATAACATATATATCGACCCTTTTAATAAAACGATAGGCGAACTTATCTCAACATTTTTGTAAAAACGTTAGTGTTGACGGCGAATTTTGGCTTCCGGACGAGCAATCTGACCGTGGATCCACTGGACTTAAAACCAAAGACTCGACGCTGGTGCAGTGTCCTGCCTAATACACTTTGACGCTCAAGTCAGTGATTAGAGTAAGAAAAGGAATAAGACACCGAAGATTTCAATGATAGGTTTTCACTTACTTGGTGTGGAGGATCGTCCTTCCTTTTATAGCCCCGGAGGACCGACCAAGAAGGACAACGGGTGGAACTGGCCGGGGCATCACGTACTGTATGGTTGGACAGAGAGCGGCGCATTTCCGACAGTACAGGGTGGTCCCGCCACCTACGTCGTCTGGGCATGTCGCTCAGGGCCACTGGGGATCCACTCGTCGTGCCGACAGCACGTGTCGCCAACTGTGGCTATGTACGGGACGTAACCACTCGTGGTGCTTCGTCCCGTTGTGAGCAGACACACCTTCTGCTCAGGGACACCTTCTTTGAGAAACTATTCTCAGTGGGCCCGAGCTCGTGGAGGGACGAACACGTGTCCTATTAGGAAGCTACCCATAACAGTTAGCCCTCTTTTGGGGCCAAGCCACTGTGTCAATTAGTGTGCTAGGCCCAAAAGCGTTTGGGGTCGAGTAGGGCACATGGACGTTCCGTTCGTATCTCCGAAAATCGAGTTATTGTGACTACTTAGATCAATCATCAGTGTGTATGGCCATTGTGACGAAGGGACACTTGTCTGCCTCTGTTTCGCTGGCGATTGCGTCCCTAGCGTGGTTTTTTAAGCCGCGGGATCGACGACCGCGATCTTCAAGGCCATTGGGATTCGAAACGGCGCTCAGATATCTTTTTAAATCCATCTGCAGGCGGGGTGACGATGACACCCTTTCTACGCCTGTGCTTCTTTGCTTTCTCTCCAAATCGACTGTTTCCATGGCTCGTCATCCATTTGTCCACCATGTTCCGTCGTTGGCTACTAAACAAGAACTTTTGGATCTCCATAGCACTTATTGCATACCCGATTTCGTCCTCATGCCCCTTCCGTTTGCTGAATGGCCGACCCCGGAGCACTGATGAACTTTGACATGTGTCGCAAGCATCGAGAATAGCTGGCGCTCCCCACTTGCGCCACCTTTTCTCTTACCTCAGCGCTTAAGGGCTTGATCCGGAACCTTATTTCAATGTCCGAGATCCCTCCCATCTTGGCTTCACGATCATCTGTTAGGTCGATGATCCCATCGCACATCTACTCGGATTCTACACCATCTGAAGAGGTAGTCCTCTTCTTTTTCTTCTTGGTCTTATTTGGAAAAGACCTCACATAGACAGTTTGGAGGAGGTGACCTCCAGTGCCTCATCAGAGCAGATGTGCGCCCCCTTTGCACCAGAAGACGCCTCCTAGGCGCTCTCCAGGCCAACCAAGACCTCTAGAGTCACTCCTACCGCCTTTGGGCTCGAACTCAGCCACGACTTAGACTATTTGGCATCGCTGGGATGCTTGCACTTCATGGCATTAGAAAATCCGCACACCATGGCTGCATAAAAGGACACTGTGAGAACCAAAAGAGACTGCACAAGCATTAAGAGGTTACCGAGGGTGACCTACCTAATTCCGAGTTGGAGTGTTGGGTCTTTGGACGAAATAACAAACTATTGTAATCAAGCAGCCCTTATGCAGACAAGAGTTTTCCGGTTAACAAAGTTCCAACCTTCTTCCCTTCTTTGTAACGATCCTTAAAATACTTTAAGAAATCAATAGTTTGCTGGGTTAAGTCGAGAATTGGCTTGATGGCTGTTGAACGAATTTGTGTCCCTTGTGTGCAAGTATACACGTCCGTTGTAGCAAGTAATAAAAAGTTTGAATCCACAGGGAATACTTACTAAACACTTTAATAGCGGCTCAAGAAAGCTAAAATCTAAATGCAATATGTTGGACAACAGAAACAATAAGGGTAATACATAAAATAAATGTTGCGATGCACAATGAATACAATAAACCTGAACTTAAATTGAATTCAAGTGGCTTTTTAACAAAGAAAGTAAACAATAAAAATGGTTAACTATTTACTCTTTAACAGCGTAAGGGGGAAGTTGAATGTGACCTTTTTGGACTACACAAACGATGTTATATCATTAATAATGTGAATACTGGCCAAACAGACTTGGAGCCTTTCCAGACATCCTAGGTTTCTACTATTAGGGTTTTTAGACAAACTTAACAGCATATAGTAGCAGTTTATAGCCGTGCTAGGTGAGCCCTATTCCTAACTACTCACTCTCTAACTCAAGCAGATTCTAGCATAAATTGAAGTTTACAACTCCCTATTACACTTTTCCAAGAGTTAACAAGATAATATTCCAACAATGGTGATCAAGCATGCTGGAAATAACTTTAAACACAAGTTCAACTCAATATCCATTCATCATTAATGCTAATAGCACAGTTTACAGTTCAAGAGAAGAGTTCACAACATTTCCCCTTTACGAATGCGCTTAGCTACGCATAGTCATGGAAAAAGCAAGAAAAGAACAAGAATGAATACAATGAGAAATTGACGCAAGATTGAAAAGAAGGAGTTGAAAGTTTCAGCTCCTTGTAGGCTACTATTTCTCTCTGTTTCAGCAACGACTTCGGGTCTCCACTCTTCCTCTTGACTTCTCGAATTGTATTTAGGAGGTTTTCTTGAAGTGAGGGTTGATTGATGTGAAAAGTGTGTGGAGGCTTCCTTTAGTGTTGGCTTTTATACGCCCCATCTGTTTTTAGGGCAACAAACAACTTTCATGGGCCCTATCTCTCACTTCTACGTGATTTCATCAATTACTCTGGTAACTCCCAGATTAAAGCTCTATCACTGTCAGCCTGTCGCTTTTTGCTCTTTTCTAATTCCAATTCTGTAGCATAGTCGATGTTGCAACAAAGTGCCCAAAATTAGATCTTCCAACAAAGTTCGCAAGGTTAAGAAGGGAGAAAACTTTATAGCATTTCAAATACAAACTTAGTGTAGAATGAGTGCAATTGAGGCTATCCTTAGTTAATCTATGTGAATTTATCGCTCAAATAACTCTCTTTTGGAAAGTTAACACACCCCCAAACTTGAACTATTGCTTGTCCCCAAGCAATACTATTGTTTGTCTTTTCAAGTGCTAAAATTTGTTCACTATGTAGGCCAACTACTTCTATCCACTGCCTAAGATCCATTATTGTGGCAAGTATTGCTCAACCTGCTTAAGCATCCTATCAGAAAGAAAACAAACAACTTTTGAACTAAAACTAAGGTGCTTTATTCACAACAGCCCATTTCATTCCACCCTCACCCTTAAAAGCCCTTGAAAGATTCCCTCATCCTTCTTTCTAAAATTGGCTTCCCCACTTTCTGATTGCTAGCTCACTACTGCCCTCTAGGATAGTTATGGGCTACTATATATATATATATATATATATATATATATATATATATATATATTCTTTTCAGAATTGAATTACAGGGCCCAAAATTTAACATAGCTTTCAATTGAACGCAATGCAAAGGATTACAAGAAAGAGTTTTGCAGTAAGAATCAAGATCTCTCACCCTCAAACTTAAAGCGAAGCATTATCCTCAATACTTAATGGATATAGTTGACTAAAAATGAGGACAAGGCTCCCCCAAACTTGAACTGAAGATAGGCTGAATATAAATGATGTAGGGAGTACTACCTATCATGATTGTTTATAGAAGGGTGAAAATTCTGCAGATTTGTCTAGGGATATTAGCTTACTGGCATAATGCGAAGAGGCAAACTTAGCCCTTGAAATTCAGCTAAGGATAAATTTCTAGAGCAACTAAGGGATACTAGCAGAGTGAAATTATCATATGTTGCTCTAAAACACCTTAGAATAAGGGCAACAACTTAGAATTTCCTTTCTAACTTAAGCAAGAACAGATATCCTTCAGATTTCCATAGACTAGACATCACAGACAAAAAGTAAATAGACTGGCATGCACAACTCACTTATTCTATACTGAGGTTCTCAATTTTTAACCAAGCTATTTTCATTTATGAATCATTGAGTTGCTTTTAAAAGAAAGACAAATAAAACAAAACAAAACAGCTGCTTAAGAATTTGAAACTAATCAAACTACTAACCACCTAGCTATCTAAAACAAGAACAAAGCAAATTACTAAATTTAAAGAAGAGTAATGTAAAAAATGCAGAAAAACTACAGATGTTTTAAGCAAGGGAAAGTCAACTCCTCTTATTATCCTTCTCCTTCATCACTAGCGACGCCCGCGGGCTAAGATGCGCTAGCTTCTTCTTCTTCGACAATCTGTTCCTTAGGAAATTTAGGAATGAAAGGAATGGGTGTGAGAAGTTCCTTATTAAGGCCTTGTAGATCACAATATCTTTTTCTCTTGCATAGCATAGATAAGCTTGCTGCCTTGTTTCTGTTGCAGCTACCACTCCCATAATAGAGTTAAGTTGCTCCAACATGCTGGACTAATTTGAGGTAACTTCTTTGATGGCGAAGGTAATGTCTCCCCCTATCTTGCTATGATCCACTGCTTTCAATCTCTCAATGACAGCTTCATTGATTACCCCTTTATCTTTGAGCACTTAATCTACCTCTTCCACCTTGACTCCAAAGAGGATACACAGCTCCATGATCAGATTTGGGAAAAACAAATTTTCCTGCTTCCTTTTCTCCACAACAGTGATCTCCATCTCAATAAGCTGGCCTACGTTTATGCTAAGGCCTTCCATGATGTAGAACATGAGTAGAACTCTTTCCTTGGTGATAGAGGCGTCAAGCGTAGTTGGCATGAGTTTGCTCTTGAACAGGTGGTGCCATACGTTTGCTTCAGGCTTTAGGTATGCAGGGAGGAAGGTTAGGGATCCCCTTGTTGACAGCTGCCATCTACTCCTATGCATTACAGGGCTTTATTGAGCTGCTCCTCAGATGGAGTAGCCAACATCTCATTAAAGTTAGCATGGGAGTAATTCGGTAGATTTTATACCTCATTGATGGCTTCGGCATTCCAGCAAACATTCTTACCCCTTACCATTACTCCAGAGGGATCTTGAGGATTGAGGTTGGCATAGAATTCTTGCACTATCTAGATGACTGCAGGCTTGGACTTAGCATAGAAAGACTGCCACTCGTGTTTGTTGACGGTATTGACTACGAAATCTGGCATTGGCGAGTCAGATGGGAAGACCCTCTTGCCAATCAAGTTTCTCTCTTTCAATTCTTCAAATCGTTCGGATGTTGTAGCATCAACGAACCTCTCGTACTCTGGCTCTCCTGAAGCAACCTTCTCTTTTCCCTTCCCTCTTACTTCGGCATCTTCTTTCTGCTTCTCCTTTTCTACCTCGTCCTTTGCCCTTTTTTTCTTGCCAGCTAGTTGTTTGGGTGATGCCCTTCTTTTTCTGGGTGATTTCTGTGTGGCCACAGGGATCGCTTTCTCCTCTTCTTTGTCACTCTGTATCTCCTCATTGTCTTCTTCTTCCTCTGCATCCTTGGCTCCACTAGGCTCACCTTTCTTGCCAAAGCCCCATTCGCTGAAACCCATGAGCACCCTCTCATTATCTGATAGAGTTCGGACAAACTCTTCCACTACCTACATGTTTCAGGAGAGAAGTTCGGAGCTTCATCTTTGTTTCTTTCCTCAGGCTGGACTTCTTCATGATTCTCTGGTCTCTCATCTTTGGAGATCTCTTCCTCTGGGGAAACGCTTTCCTCCTCTTTAGTGGGCTTTCGCGGAGGCTTCACCTTGGTAGGCTTTCGCCCTCTTTTTCCTGGTTTTTTCTTATTTTAGGGCGAAGACACTACCTCTTGCTGCAACTGTTCTTCGTGCTGCTGCTTTAGTGGGGGCAGAGACTTTTAAGGGACTTTCTGCGATGATTTTTCAGGCGAAGGCGACGGGGTGAGGCTAGGAGGAGGTATTACCTTCTTACCTTTCATCGCTCTTGTCCTTACTCTAGGCATGGTGACACACTGACGCTGTAGGAATGCCGCTGCTAGATGGGAACGAGAGCTATGGTGGGGTTAAGGTAGGAAAGCGGTTTAGGAAGATGAAGCAGGGAGATGATCTTTAAGGTTTCAAGATAAGGATAAAGGAATGCTTAAACTTATTTCCCCTAAATAAGCCTGACACGAAATCCTTTCATAATTGGCTTGCTTCTTTTCAACTACCCCACTTAACCACGTTATTCTTTTTCAGGATTTTTTTTTATTTTAAAAAACTCCCCCCTTTTTGTTTTTCTCTGAAAAAAAATATTTTTTCGCCTTTTCAAAGATTTGGATAGAGAAAGAAAGATGTGGTTGGGGGAATTTTAACAATTTCTGGCTCATTGCTTTTCTTTAGCAGTTTGTCTCAAGAAAGGCAAAACTTGTTTTTCTCTCTCTGCTAACCGTTATTCTCTCTTAAAAATTAAACTTCATTATTTCGCCACTTATAAACCATGCTCCAGCACTATCAGAGTTGCCCTCATCGCTACTGATCACTTAATTTCCTTAACTTCTCTTTTCCTTGCAACTACTGCCTCACACTTTGGTTTCCATGCTCAAAACAAACAAAGTAAAGTGCTCCAAAATAAACTTAATAGAATTCATAAAAGAAAAATTCAAATTCAACTCACTATTAAACTAACTAAGGGGAGCTAGTTAAGAGTTCTTCCCCTTTTATTTTGTTTTCTCTTTCTTCAAGTTGACTTAAGTTGGTGTGTAACGCCCCGCGTTACTCAGGTTAGCTTGCCCCGAGTTCCGGGGAATTTTATAACAAAATGGATTTTAGTTACTGATTTATTTATTTATTTCATTTTTATTTTATTTGTTTCACCAGTGATCTTTATTTAATTTTAGTGTGGCATCTCGGCTAGTGTGTGTTGTTACAAATTTAGTGGTGAGTTAGTAACGTGTAGTATTTATTAAGTTACGTTTTTTTTATGGATTCCGCTATGTGACACTTGCTCTGGGTCATTGGATCAACTACGAAATTATTATTGGTTTTGTTAACAGGTGTGATTGGGTAAATGGGCCTTAAACAAAAGAAACTAGCCCAAGTGGGTCTATGTTGCAAAACAAAAGGAAAACGGGAATTTAAAACAAAACAACCCTAGCCTATCTTGTCCTCCTTCCTCATCTTCTTCCATCCTCCCCTTTCGTTGGAGCCGCCAGCCCCCATCC
>NW_019104714.1:248745-261247 GCF_001995035.1 Momordica charantia
ACGAGGTGTAACACAGGGGGGATGTAGAGAGAGGTTTAGTACTGTGGGACAAGGGCTAGTGAATCATTGGTTATAGTCTTGGTAGTTCCGACGCATGGTTGTTGTATGTAAATGTCAAGTTATTGTTCGCTATCTCTCGCTGTCTGTTTAATTGCCTTGCTATCGTTTTATCTTATATGCCGTGACTGTGAGTATGATTTTTGTGTTAGTTAGGAAGTGCTACTTACGGAGTACCCTATGTACTCACCCCCCCTTTGTACCCTTATATGTTTTCAGGTGTGAACGGGGTCGACCGCGGTGATGACGTGGAGAGGGCTTGACCGAGGAAGGATCACTAGCTTAGTTAGTGAGGTTAGAGGGAAGGGTCGTTGGGTACGAGTAGCCTTGAGATTTATGTTATTACTAGGTGTGAACCGCGGAGGAAATTTTGTATTCTTTAGAACTACTTTAATTGTTATGGATGTTGCTGATAAACGCGTCGTTGTTGTCATTGGAGTTTAGGTGCACGGTTGTTTTTATTTATTTAAGAATTTTTGCCACTGAGGCGAATATGAGATGTTGTTGTCTTTTTTTTAAATTGCCCACAGGGTTAACTCCTGATAGTTTATGACATTTATATTTCTGATAGAACGTATGGGAGTCGAAGCTTTATTTCATCTAAATTATTTTTCCAGGGAGTTGCTTATCTCGTGTTTAGAGTTAAGGTTAGCCAGAAGAATTATTTAGCGTTGCCTAGGATGTTTATATGAAATCTTGGGGCGTCACATGGTGACAATCCATTTGTCTTACCACTTCTCCTCCCCAGTAATGCTTCAATCTTTGCCCATTCACAGTGAACTCCCTTTCAATATTATCCTCTCTAATGGTTATAGCTCCATGGGGATATACATGCACTACCGTAAACGGGCCCGACCACCTTAATTTTAATTGTCTAGGAAACAACTTAAGCCTTGAGTTAAATAGTAAAACTCTTTGCCCTGATTCGAATATTTTTTGCTTAATCTTCCTGTCATGCCATACCTTGGTCTTTTCCTTATATATCTTTGCATTTTCAAAGGCCTCCTTCTGAATTCATCTAATTCAAGAAGCTGGAATTTTCTCACTTCCCCTTCTGCTGATAGATCCATGTTTAGCTATTTGACTGCCCAAAATGCTCGTTGTGCTAATTCTAATGGTAAGTTACAAGCTTTCCCAAAGACTAGCTTATATGGAGAGGTTCCTATTAGAGTTTTGTAAGCCGTCCTATAGGCCCACAGTACGTCATCTAGTTTAAAAGACCAATCTCTTATGCTGGTATTCACCGTTTTCTCTAATATGCCTTTAATTTCTCTGTTTGACACCTTTGCTTGTCCATTTGTCTGAGGATGATATGTCGTGGATACTTTTTGCTTAATGATGTATCCCGCAAGCAACGTGGCCATGACCCTATTGACAAAGTGGGTGCCTTCATGACTGATGAAAGCTCTAGGAGTTCCAAATCTGGTAAAGATATTTTGTGAAGAAACTTTAAGCCAGTCTTTGAATCACAATTTATACTGCTAGAGCTTCCACCTACTTAGATACGTAGTCTACGATCAGAAGGATGTAGAGGTTACCGTTTGATGGTGGGAAAGGTTCCATGAATCAATCCCCTAGGCATCAAAAAGTTCTACCTCCAGGATAAAGTTAAGGGGCATCTCAGACCTATTGAAAATATTTCTTACTCTTTGACATTTATCGCAACTTTTCGCATATGAGTATGCATCTTGGAAGATTGATGGCCAATAATACCCGCTTTGAAATATCTTTGCAGCTATTCTCTGATCCCCAAAGTGGCCACCATACAGAGCAAAATGGCAATGCTCCATCACTGTCAATGCCTCAGTGTTGTCCACGCATCTACGCATAATTCGATCCTTGCACAACTTATACAGATAAGGATCATCCAGTAATAAAATCTGCTATCATGGAGGAACCTTTTCAACTCTTGCTTCTTCATGTCTGATGGTAAGATTCCACTAGCTACATAATTGGCCATATTTGCAAACCATGGTTCAGGATCCCATCAATTGTTTATCAGGGAATGTGTCTTGTATAATATTCTGCCCTTCCTCTGATCCTTCAACTTCCACTCTGGATAGATGATCAGCTACTTGATTCTCTAAGCCTTTTTTATCTTTGATTTTTAGGTCAAACTCTTGCAGTAGTAACACCCATCTTATTAGCCTTGGCTTGGCATCCTTTTTGGCTAGCAAATACTTGACGGCTGCGTGGTCTATGTACACAATTACCTTTGTTCCAATTAGGTAGGCTCTGAATTCCTCGAAAGCAAACACCATTGTTAGAAGCTCCTTCTTAGTGGAGGTGTAGTTGAGCTGAGCGTCCACTAACGTCCTGCTAGCATAGTAAATAGGATGAATAAGCTTGCCCTTCCTCTGTCCCAATATAGCACCTACTGCATAGTCACTGAGTTTAGCCAGTTAATATTGGATCGTTAGAGCTCATGATCTGTAGGTCCATAAGGTCCCCTAGCTAGCTCATATAGGAATAAACTTGGAATAATTTGAAGGAATAATTCGAATCGTACGAATTAGGTTAATCATATGAGATATAATTAAGTAATTGATATATGATATCAATTGAGAAATTTGGTCAAAATATTTAAATAGGATTTAAATATTAAAATTATGAATGCAGATTCAAAATCGGAGGCATGAATTTCGTCAAACAATCGGATTTCGGAAAAAGTCAAATAGTTGACTTTGACCCGAGAAAGTCAAAAGTTGACTAAGAAGATTAAAACAATGTTTTTAACCAAGTTGGTGGAAACTTCCACTAACTTGTTGAGTGGAACATTTAAATAATCTCAAAAAATCCAATTTTTGACACTAACCATGGCATGTATGAGTGGAGTATGTGTTGTAAGCTTTTGGTGAACTTTGACATGTAAGAGTTGCATGTAATTTGCTTATTTAAGAAGGCCTTTGTTCAAACATGAAAGCTCTTGGAACCTTTGGTCATTTGATGGTTTTGAAAAAGCTTACATAACTCATTTTAGCTCCATATTTCTCTCAAATTTTCCTTCTCTAAAAAGAGTCCAACCACTCTATTCCAAGCCTTGAGAATAGCTAGGAAGACCTGTTGGTTTGGAGCTATTTGAAGAAATTTGAAAAGATACAAAGGTATGTAATTTTCTCTACCTTTCTCTAAGCATCATAATGTATGATCATGCATATTTAATTCTATGTTATAATATGCATCTAGATTGTTATTTCGATCCTTGCTTGCTTACGCTGTGCATGTATGATATTGTCCATCAAGGATATCCTTAGCTAATCTATGTGAATTTATCGCCCAAATAACTCTCTTTTGGAGAGTTAACAATGGCAACTAAAAAATAAAGACAAAGTCAGAAGAAAAGAAAGTACGCAAGACTAAGGGTAGGAGATTAGTGTTTAAACGACTTCTTACCTAGGTTTCCAAACCTATGGGGGACGTCATACAAAGGCTGGTCTTGCTCATCCAAGGAAAGCCGCTCTCTCGAGGCACTGAACCACTTGCTTTTCCACCTCTTTATGGATGTTGGGCCCTTAATTATACCTCAGCACCCTTCTTTATGCACAGAAAGAAGCGCCCAGGTTTTTTTGGGATTCTCTCCACCTCGAAACAGGTTAAGAGCTGCTCGACATTAAGCAGCTCGGTATCCTTTGTTTCTCGGCACCTAAGCCACCATAAGATTGCTAACCCAAATACAACACCCCCATCTGTTGGGGGCAATCTAGCCAAACACGAGACCAATTGATCTACTAAGTAATTCCTGAGCGAACGGGTGGAAAGGAAGTCGGAGTCCGTACTCGAACATTTTTAGGTACAGCGTAACGCACCCCTTTAGAGGGTTGTCTGCTATTTCTCCCTGTACCGGAAGGCGAAGACCTGTGGAATCAGGGATGCTATAGTGCCTACGAAGGGGGCCCAAGTAGTTCTCATGCATCTGAGAACACTGTTATTACCCTCATCCTCCGAGAACCTGAAATTTTTTATCTCCTCTAATTTTTCATCTAGTCTATTCACTAAATCCTCACTAGAGCTAACTCTTCTAGGGGACGAGGTGCTTGGGTTCCGACCAGACTCGTCGAATGAACTACTATGTTATGAAGCTAGACATGGTAATGAAATAAGAAGAAAGATGTTATGAAGGAAAGCGACTGACCAAGAGTGAAGTTTCGAGCTGCTCAGGTTGGACTCAAGTGTTCTCAAAAAATAGAAAGCACAAAAAACGGAGCTGATCCTAAAAACTATTTATAGTAATGCAGAAATTCATCACAGCCTTACACGTGTCATTAGAGGAATGGACCATATCAAATGACATACCAAGTGTCAGAGCACTTGAGCTCTAACAGCTATTACTTCGACTCCCCGTATTCTCCAACAGTTATGAAATTTCACCACGATCTCGGATGTCACCATCTAGGCAAATTTTCAAGACCAACCAAAACTTCTTTGTCAGGTCGATCTCGAACCTGGATACATTTGGTTTCAGGTCCACCTCGAACTTGTCCGAGGTGGATTACTTAGTCGAATATTGATTACGTCTACCATCTTAAAGTCCGACCAGCCACTAAGCTCGACCAGGTATTTGGGACATGTTTAACCTGACCTCCAGAATTGATAAACGCCTGCCAGAAGGCCTGTCGGGTCCCCAACCTATAAATAGAGGGCACCATTTCCATGGACAGGTATCGAATGTTGGGTTTTGTGCCCTTAACTCGTGTATTTGTACTTAATGAACAAATTATTTATTCAATAAAGAGTTTTTTTACTATTTCTTTTCATTACTTGTATTCCAATAAACTAAGATCCAAGGTTATTTCATATAACTGGAACTGTATATAACTGATATACGGTATATTTTTAATATACAGTGTATATATTTGATATACAGTATATAATAAATATATAGTATATATTCGATATACAAGTTGATTATGAAGTAATAACCTAAATGGTTTATAGTACATGGATAAGGTTGGGTACCTTATCCTAGTAATACTATGGATGCAGCCCGCTTTGTAATACTATGGAGACATGAAAGTGGAGGTATCATACACAATGAGTTTCTATAAGACTAGACCGCAACAAATTAATCTTTAGTCATAACACCATAAACTAACTAAATTAATATTTCATAAGATGGCCATGTAACTCGATCTTAATCTTGAGCGAGTTATGGACTCCTGCCTATAAGGAATAGTTCTTTGATTTGTATATGTGAGAGTGGTCCGGGATGCCGACTCAATAATCCTACCATTTTAGGGATGAGACCGAGTAGGGAGTTGGAAACACAACTACGCAAGATGGAATTCACTCCTTCCCAACTTTAGGGTAAATAGATGAGTGTTCCTTTAATTGCTGATTCGAGGACTTGAACAAGGGGTCTCAACCTCTCATTGGCCTGAGAGAGATTTCTGTTTAATGGTCGGACCATAAACGGGTTTGTTAATCAGAAGAGCAGTGGTACTTAAGGTGAAAGAGGTAACTCAAGGGTAAAATGGTAATTTGACCCAACTGAAGTTACGAACACTCATGAAGGTTTGACTTGCCGTCAATGGTCAATTTCTGTGGACACAAAATCGTATACAGTGAGAATAGTGTAGCTGTGGGTCTTTAGTGGAGTGACCTACAGTTAACGAATGTTGATTAATATGGTTAATGAGTTTAATCAATTAATCTCGTATCGTTGGAGCTTCTGATCTGTAGGTCCATTAGATCCCCTTGCTAACTCACAACAAGTAAAACGACGATCAAGATTTTGAAAGAATTTGAAATGTTCAAAATAGGGAATGTATATAATGTATATTGATACATTATATTAATATATATTAATTTTGGATAAAGATTCAAAATTAATATTATATATTATGAGAGATATATTTGAATGTTATTCAAATAATAATTAATATGAATTGGATTCATATTAAAATTATAGGTAAAAATTAATGTGCATAAGGTGTACATTAAAACTATATGTTATAGGAGAAGAGTATATTTAAATATGATTCATATATTAATTTAATTAAATATATGATATTTGGTTAATGGGTTAATTATTTAATTAATAATAATAATTTAATAATTATGCTAATAAATTTTAATATTAATTAATATTAAAATTACCACTTCTCTAATTTTTGGTGGAGAGTAGCAAGTGATGAAGTGAGGTAAGTTAAAAGAAATGCAAAATGGTTCTGTTGTTCTGCTGTTGGTTCTCCTACATAAATTAGTTTTTCCTCAAAACTCTCTCATCTTCCCTTTGCTTTCAAAACCCGAAAAGGATCCCACATTTCATATTCTAGACCAAAAACTTAGCAAGGAAGATCATGTGGTGGTGTCTATACCGAAAATGATCCCTTAGAGGATTTTGCTTAAGCAGCTCGACATTTCGACCACTAGTTCTTGTTATTCGAAATTCATTCCACAATATCAAAGTCTTCCACATGTGGCATGGGTAGCAATACTCTATTTGTTGAAACATCAATCACCAACTGTGTTGCCTCATTCAGTCCATTATAGTAGGTCTTTGTTTGGGGATAAAAATATCACGGACACGTGGAGGACGCTCAGTGGTGTTTAGAAATAAAAAGAGTATTCCAGGTCCACCTCGAACCTGCCGAGGAGACCTAATTCATCCATATGCAAGGCTAAGTGTAAAGGCTAGGGTTCGACCTGAATGAGTTCGAGCTRCTCAACCCCAACAGGTTCGACATGATAAAAGACAGGGATAACCGCCGGTCGTAAGTGCTGTCGGACCCACCACCTATAAATAAAGGGTCTCATTTTACACTCAGGTATGGAATCTCACCTCGAACTTAATATTGAGTCCGACCTATACTGACTTGATCGTCAGAGAGTTTGCCCTCTTGTGCAGGTTCACTCCACGGTTCGGGTCGAGTTAGTGATCGGGTATGAGCTAGGTTCGCAAACCCCGTTGTGCAATTCTTTGCATAAACAGTCTTTATCTGAATACATCGTGGGATACCATGATGTGAACATCTATGGAGTAAGCCCTTAAACCTTTCCCATGACACTCAACGATTCTCTTGGAAGTTGCTGGAAATTGTTGATGTTGCCGCCTCGCCGAGATGACCGACATGCGGTCATTAATACTATCTTTGGAGGCCCAAGTGGGGGCCAGTCTGGAAACAAAAGGAAAGAACTAGCTCGAGAAGCCAAACGCGAGGTATGCGCCATCAGGGAGCATAAACCGACCTGCTTCATCACCTTTGGTGACTCCGACCTGAAGAGGGTCCACTTGCCCCATAACGATGCACTTGTGATCGCTCCTCTCATCGATCATGTCCTGGTCCGAAGAGTATTGGTGGATGGGGGTGCATCTTCCAATATTCTATCCCTTACAACATATCTTGCTTTGGGATGGACTAGGACATAGTTGAAGAAGAGTCCAACACCTTTGGTTGGATTCTAAGAATCAGTCTCCCCGGAAGGGTGCATTGAATTGCCAGTTACAATTGGGCAAGACAGTACACAAGTCACGCAGATGGCTGAGTTCATTGTGATCGACGGCAAGTTGGCCTACAACGCTATCTTTGGGAGACCCATTATCCACTCATTCCGGGCTGTTCCCTCAACACTTCACCAAGTTTTGAAGTATTCAACTCCCAATGGGGTGGGTACAGTCCGAGGAGAGCAGAAGATGTCAAGGGAGTGTTATGTCTCTACACTCAAGGGGTCATCGGTATGCGCCCTTGAAAGACAAACCAAGTGTGCTGAGACGCAAGAGTCAGAGGTCGACCTACCCAGAGAAGGCAAGAGGGAGTTCTCTGCACCAACAAAGGAGCTCGAGCTGGTTCTTTTACTTAGTCCTGAAAAACAAGTAAGCATAAGAACCAAGCTGGGGGCCACTAATAGGGAAGAGCTGATCAACTTCCTTAGGTCCAACTCGGATATTTTTGCATGGTCTCATGAGGACATGTCTGGCATAGACCCAAAGATCATGGTGCATCACCTCAACATAGACCCATCATTCCGACCTGTAAAACAAAAGAAAAGACCTGTAAATAAGGAGAGGAGTGATGTAATTGTTGAGGAAGTAAACAAACTTTTAAAAGCTGAATATATAAGAGAAATTATGTATCCCGAGTGGCTCTCTAATGTTGTATTAGTTAAAAAATCTAACGGAAGTGGAGAATGTGCGTAGATTTTACAAATTTAAATAAGGCGTGCCCAAAAGATTGCTTCCCACTGCTGAGGATCGACCAGCTCATAGATGCAACTGCTGGGCACAAACTGCTCACCTTCATGGATGCCTACTCCGGATACAATCAAATTAAAATGCATGGCCAGATCAAGATCATACCGCGTTCATAACAGACCAAGGTCTGTACTGCTATAAGTTTATGCCCTTCGGCCTAAAGAACGCAGGTGCGACCTACCAAAGAATGGTGAATAAGATGTTCGCCAAGCAAAGGCCGTGCTCGAGATGGAAGCATCCAAAACTCTTAAGCAGCTTCAATGCCTCAATGGAAGGATTGCAGCTCTAAATAGATTCGTCTCGAGATCAACTGATAAATGCCTTCCTTTCTTCAAAGTCTTGAGAAAGAAGGGGCCATTTGAATGGACGACTGAGTGCGAGCAAGCTCTGGATCAATTAAAAACCTATCTCTGCTCGGCACCACTGTTCGCCAAGCCTCTGCCGGGAGATAAGCTCCACTTGTATCTGACGGTATCCGATAGTGCAATCAGCTCGGCCCTAATTAAGCAGGAGGGAGTACGCCAAAGTTCAGTTCACTACACAAGTAAGGCTATGACTGAGGCCGAGACCAGGTATCCACAAATGGAAAAGCTGGCCCTCGCCTTGGTCACCTCGGCCTGAAGACTTAGGCCATATTTCTAAGCACACCCTATTATGGTGCTTACTAATTTTCCCCTGAAAAACATCTTCCACAAGCTTGAAACATCAGGACGTTTGATGAAGTTCGGGCCCAGAACTGCGTTAAAGGGGCAAGCAGTTGCAGACTTCATAGCAGAGCTCACCCCGCCATCTCTGCCCGCCGATTCCGACCTCCCGTGGACGATCTACGTAGATGGATCTTCCAACGAGAAAGGGTGTGGAGCGGGAATCCTCTTGCTCGCACCAGATGGCATGCGATTCGAGTATGCCCTGCGTTTCAACTTCTGGACTTCAAACAACGAGGCCGAGTATGAAACGCTTCTGGCAGGACTCCGCGTTGCCAAAGGACTGGGGGCCACCCACATTAAGGTCTTCAACGACTCCCAATTGGTGGTAAATCAAATCAAGGAGGAGTATAAAGCAAAAGACTCTCGGATGGAGAAGTACTTAAGTAAAGTCAGATCGCACCTCGCCCAATTTAAAACTTACGAGGTGAATCAAGTTCCGAGATTAGAGAATTCAAATGTAGATGCCCTGGCCAAATTGGCATCAGCATACGAGACCGATCTAGCGAGATCGATCCCGGTCGAAATCTTGGATAACCCGTCAATTCTTGAGCCGGACATAATGGACGTTGACGCAACAGCACCCATGTGGATGGATCCAGTTGTGGAGTTCATTAAAGGAAACCCACCGCAAGACTCAAAAGAACATAAGAAGATGGCACGAAGAGCAGCTCAGTTTGTACTCCGAGATGGAGCATTGTACTCGCGAGGCTTCTCCCTGCCTCTCCTCAAGTGTGCGACTCCTGAAGAAGGGAATTACATTCTCAGAGAAATTCATGAAGGAGTATGCGGCAACCATTCAAGAGTCAGGGCGTTATCGGCCAAGGTGGTTCGGCAAGGGTATTATTGGCCCACCGTTGATCAAGATGCCAAGCAGTTCATGAAGACTTGCGACAACTGCCAGCGCTTCGCAAGCATTATTCATCAGCCTCCTGAACTGCTCACTCCCATCTCGGCCCCATGGCCATTCACACAATGGGGAGTGGACATCATAGGTCATTTTCCCCTGGGCAAAGGACAAACCAAATTTGCCGTTGTCGCTGTCGATTATTTCACATCACAAAGTCCAAGGTTACATCGTTCGTATGGACAAACATCGTATGCGGCTTTGGCATACCAAACGCCATCGTGACAGACAACGGGAAACAGTTCGATAACGCAAAGTTCAAGGACTTTTGCAAGAGGTTGAGCATAAGCCACCTCAATTCATCCTCTGCCCATCCAAAAGGTAATGGGAAGGTTGAAGCAATAAACAAAATCATAAAGCGTGGACTCAAGCTGAGATTGGATTCCAGAAAGGGAAGATGGGCCGAGGAGCTACCCGAAGTGTTGTGGTCATATCGGACTACCCCGAGAGAATCAACCGGTGAAACTTCATTCTCACTGGCCTTTGGCTCCAAAGCTGTTGTTGCAGTTTAGATCGGCATGCCAACAGACAGGGTAGAGCAATATGACCTAGTAAGAAACGAGGAAAAACTGCTCCTCAACCTTAACTTATTAGAAGAAAAGAGGGAATTGGTTCAGCTACGCTTGGCAGAATATCAGAACAGAATGACCAGACATTACAATGCCCGAGTTCGACCTCGAAGTTCTCAAGTCAGACATTTGGTCTTAAGGAAGATTCAGAGACACGTGGACATCCTTGACCCAAGTTGGGAGGGATCGTTCGAAGTTAAAGGCATAGTCCAACCAGGAAAGGTGCTTGCGCATCCATGGAATGCAAAACACTTAAAGCGCTATTACCCTTGAAATGTCAAAATAGTCCTAAGATGGACTTGTAAAAATTTTCAAGGGAATGAAATTTTAATAAACAGAGTTATTTAATTTCATGACTCCTAGTTCGATGAGAAATTAAATGGGGGCCAAGGACTCTCATACGACTTAAACCTGGCAAGGTAATTACTGCCAAGGTAAACAGTATAAAATTCAATCCTCTAAAACCTACGGGTTTGAGGTGCGATGCCAAAATTGTTTAATGAGTATAAAATTCAATACTCTAAACCTACGGGTTCGAGGTGCAATGTCAAAATTACTTATGAAGTTAACAACTCAATCCTTCGAACATAGAAATTAAAGGTGCGATGTGAAAAGTTCAATTGTTCAATGTCATCCTTTGGACTTCCGAGTTCGAGGTGAAATGTTGAAGTTAATAAAGGAAAACTCTCAAATACAAACCTTTAAAAAGGAAAAAAAGTTCCAAGTAAGAGGTGCGGTGTGACAGAGTTCCTTTCAAACGTATTCTTTGCTTTAAACTTACGAGTTGGAAGTGTGAGATATCATATGTGATCAGTTCTACAAGGCAAGATCAAAAGCTTAAGGAAAAAATGAAAGAAGAACAAAACGCGAAGTACAGAGTTGGAGAAATGAAGATTTCATTAATAAGAGGACAGAGCCAAGACGTCTATACCTTGCAGCTTTGCCCAAAGACTTGTACAATAAATAAAAAGAAAAAAAAAAAGAGCAGCAACAACAACATAAAGAGAGGGGAAGCATCAGCCACTCCCAAGGTGAGAGGACAATTCACCTTGGGAGCCCAGAAGGTTGACCTCCTGGGATCCGCCCTGCTGCGAAGGGGCTCATTCTTATGTGGTGCCGACCTCGTTCTGCTCCTGACTAGGAGCATCGTTCTCTTCCAGGTCAGAGTAGTCAGAGTCTAGCTCTCTGACGTACTTCTCCACCAAGGATTCGGGGTCAGGAGTGCTATTAGGCCCAGAAGCCCATTTCTCAGCATACCTCTTTTTCATATCGCTGGGGTCGATCTGGAGATGAGTCATGTCGGCAGCAATGCCCTTCATCAGGAACTTGAAGCCCGCATCACGAAAATCTTTGGCGAACCCATCAAAATCTGGGTGTTGCCTGAATGGTACTTCCAGGAGAGCTCCGTTGTTAAGGCGTTCATTCTCCACCTTGAGCTCGGTAGTGAGGTGCCCTATTGAAGCGTCCTTCTCCTTAAGGACTTGAAGCGTCCTTCTCCTTCAGGAGCTGGAATTTCTCCTTCTCCAACCCCTTGGTGATGGCATGGGCAGCTCGGAAGTGGGCCTTCTGCCTCTCGTCCTCTTTCTTCAGCAGCTGAGCCTTGGCCTCCACCTCGGCCTTCAAAATCTCCACTTCGGAGCGAGCTTTCAGTAGCCCGCCCTTCATTGTGGTGGCGGCTTCCAAGGCAACAGAAGAATTCTCCTTCTCCTTCGCTGCCAAGATCTCCCTTCCATCCAGCTCGGCCTTCATCATAACTGCCGAGTGAATTGAAGCAATGAACGCCTGCGAAGACAAAACACACAAAGGTTAGATCGAGCTACAAGTTGTAAAAATAAAAGCAATTACAGAAGCAGGTCTTACCTCAACGGCGTGGTCAATGGTCCTTTGCAGTACAGACCTATGGTCATTTACGAACTTGGACGCCCTTCTAAGGCAGCGGTCCAAGCATGAAACCGAAATGCTAGACACATGGTCCTTTACCCCGGAGCTTGACGGTTCCACTCTGAACCGCATCTTCACGTCGGACGTCCCCCCCATCCGAGCTTCGGGGTCGTCCACCAGGTCAGCATGGCTC
>NW_019104714.1:261467-273800 GCF_001995035.1 Momordica charantia
AGAGGAGAGTCTTCTCTCACCTCGCACAGAGGTGACACGTCCAGTGCCTCGGACTCATTCATTGGACGCTTTTCTCTAGAGTGCTCCCCAGCAGAGTCCAACTCGATCACCGGAGTTGGGACTTCAGAAGACGGCCCAGCCTTGACTTGAGCTGCAGATCGAGCAACAGTAGAAGTTGTTGGCTCCGTGCTTTGAACAGTCTTAAAGGCGTGAGCACGACCCCTGGACTTACGTTTCACGCTGCCTGTGAATTCTAACACCATCACTGCAAAACAAGCAAGCAGAAGGTCAGAAACCAAAATCGAAAAAACAAATTATGATCAAGGTTGAGCTCGACTTACCGAGCTCAGAGTTTGGTCTTGAAGCTTCAACTGGGCGCACTAAGGGGTTGTAGTTTAACAACCCGGACTCCAGTAACAGCCGGTCAGTTACCAAGGTTCCGACCTTCCTGCCACTTGAGAAGCGATCCTTGTAATACTTGAGAGTATCCCAAGATGCTTGAGTTAGCTCGGGAATTGGTTTGATTGAAACTACACAAGACGGAGGAGAATTCAAGTTAGATATGAAAAGCCAGAGTAGTAAGATCTAAAGTTGCGAAAATAATCAAAACGACCTCATACCTAAATTCCCGAACCTAACGGGAACGTCAACGAGCGGCTGGGATCATCTTGAAATTTGAAGCGTCGGAATACTCAAGTGCTCCGACAGCCTAGCAGGTCGAAACGTCTTCCACCTCCACAACGATTATATTTACTCTACGAATCAGAAGTCGCCACGTGTCCTAATTTAAATCAGGTAACTTCTCTGCCAGATCGAGATCAAACCTGACAGAGAGGGGGCCAATGTTTGGGGATAAAAATATCGTGGACACGTGGAGGACTCTCAGTGGTGTTTAGAAATAAAAAGAGTATTCCAGGTCCACCTCGAACCTGCCGAGGAGACCTAATTCATCCATATGCAAGGCTAAGTGTAAAGGCCAGGGTTCGACCTAAATGGGTTCGAGCTGCTCAACCCCGACAGGTTCGACATGATAAAAGACAAGGATAACCGTCGGTCGTAAGTGCTGTCGGACCCACCACCTATAAATAGAAGGCCTCATTTTACACTCAGGTATGGAATCTCACCTCGAACTTAATATTGAGTCCAACCTATACTGATTTGATCGTCGGAGAGTTTGCCCTCTTGTGCAGGTTCACTCCATGGTTCGGGTCGAGTTGGTGATCGGGTTCGAGCTAGGTTCGCAAACCCCGTTGTGCAATTCTTTGCATAAACAGTCTTTATCTGAATACATCGTGGGATACCATGATGTGAACATCTATGGAGTAAGCCCTTAAACCTTTCCCATGACTCACTCAACGATTCTCTTGGAAGTTGCTGGAAATTGTTGATGTTGCTCCTAAGTTTTGCATTTATGGATAGAGAGAAATATTTCATAAAAAACTTCTCGGCTAAGTCATTCCATTAAGTGATGGATTCATATGGTAATGAATCTAATCATGCTCCAGCACTATCCCTCAAGGAGTAAGGTAATATTTTCAATTGCATAGCCTCTTTGGTTACTCCTTCTAGCTTGAATGAATTGGCAACTTGCATAAAATTTATAGGTGGCGATGAGGATCTTTTGATGAAAGTCCATGAAATGATCCTACGGTCTGGAGCATTTGAAACTATACTGGTTTAAGCTCAAATCTATTGGCTTCAATATTATGATCTGCAATCATTGGGTTGAAGTCGTAGAATGCTGGGGTTGCGTACGCTCGTATTTCTTGCTCCATATCATCTACCAACAAAACAACGTTCAGAGGAGGTGCTAGGACAGGTCTTCCAACTCCATCCCTGGGTACTTTTTCTACTCAAATATTGTGGGTTTGGTGGATCAGCCATTTCAAGTCTTTCTCAATGCTAGACTCTTTGCTTGGCCTTTCTCCTTCTAAGAGTGCGTTCGATCTCTGGGTCAAACTCAAACTCAAAAGCAGGGAAATCGTTCATTCACTACGCAAAAGCACCAAAAGAAAAGTTAAGACAGCTCTTTAAGCTCCATATTCTAAATTGCTAAAATCAAAGTGAAAATAGCTTAATCCCCAGCAATGGCGCCAAAAACTTGTTACGTGTCCACAATTTACATGAAAAACCAGTGCAAGTATATACTATAATATACAGTTGTAGTATAAAACAAGGTCGTATCCACATGAACTAAGATTAAACTTTGAAATACTAAAATAGAATACCTTAAGAATTTAAAAAGAAAAACAAATAATGTGGTGTGAATTTTTGCATGAATAAAATGATTGAAATTGTAAATAGGCGAAAAGAGAAGAAATATTATGAAGTCAAGTGCTGGACCATGCAAATACAGGGGAGCATACTAAAAAGAAGAAACAGACACGATGTACTGAGAAATCAGGGGGGAATCACTCTGGATGCTCTCACTCACTCCCAACTAACGCTCTAACAAAATCATAGTGTTGAATGCCTAAACAGACATGGCTCTCTCCTGAGATATCCAAATAATCCCATTCCCAACTCCCACTATAGAGCAAGCAAGCTTAAAGCATAGGTTATAGGTACGATAGGGTGACCCTCATCCCTAAGTACTCACCATCCTACTTCAAAGAGAGGAATCTAATGGAAATAGAGGTTTTCATGCATCAAAAGAACTTTCTCAAGTCACAAGGGAGCTAACAAAATGAAAATGTTAGCCAAACACAATCAGTAAGATGGAAATATTAAAACGTCTCTATTAACTCAGCAATGTAAGCAGCTAAAACGACGCTGTTCGAAAGCTGCAGCAAGCGATCCCCCCCCCCCCCCCTCCCAAAGGTTGAGTTTAGTTCATGATAAAAGAAAATAAAACAGTGGGTAAAAGAGAGAGGTGACCCATTAGGTAGAAAAACTTCAACAGTGGCGAAGAACCCTCAACTCAGTGATGATGAAAGGGTCAGCTCCTCATTCGTCAGCTTCTTCCTTGAAATGTGTGAAAAATGTTTTGTATTTTGTGCTCTCCAAGATTGATTCCTTTGTTTTTGCCCCCTTTTGCGACTGGACTCCCATTTTTTTTATATCGGGTCCTGATTTTTAATGCATCACCTGGAAGTTGTACGGATGTGGTTAAAGAATTTGAACAAAGAAGTTACTATATGTGTCAACAGATGCGAGAGCATCCAGCAGGCTCCAGCATGAGAACTTTTCCTAGGCTATAACATTCCTACCGCAGCATTCACAGCACCCAGCTTTGACATCCTCAAATCTGAAAAAAAAAAGACAAAAAAAAAATTCAAAATATTAGAGAATTAAACAATTCAAAATATTAGAGAATTGGCTCAAACTTACTCATTTCAAGGACGTTTGAGGATCTTAAAGAGCTTAGATAACCCCTCCACTCAATTTCTCTCTTTTCATGTTTATTAACCAAGACCCTCACATTTACACACCAAAAATTATCCAAATTAGACCACAAAATACTCTCTTTTAGAGAGTTATCAATTAGACATATATATGGTCTTAATGCCAACTTAGGTAATTTCTTTTGAAGTACCTCAATTGTATTAACTTTCCCATTAGTAAGAATCTAAATCAGGAAGCTAAACCTTCTTTGGACTTCCGGACTTCCAAAGGATTGCATTTCATCATCTTTCAATGCACTTCTCATTTCCATCCTTCGTGAGGAGAAATTTCCATCCCAAGCTTCAAACACTTTCATCCAAGGAGATAAAAGAAAGGTTTAGGATGGAAGATAATTGACCTTTTAATGAAGAAGACCTTTACCACAAGTGATTTATACACAGCAAAGTTAAGACCAACATATGGAATCTGCAAAATAGGATGTGTTTAATTTAAACTTCATGCACAAAGTATATGAACAACGTATCTTCTAGAAACCAAAATCTGTACAATCCGAACAAGTTTCACTGCATTAAGAGGATAAATAAAACTAGTAGTAAATGCATTTGAGATGAAGGAAAGAAAAGTTGACATCAAAGAAGCACACCAACATGATGTGATACATTGTCGTTTAAAGATCTAGGACATGAAATGGCAAAAGACCCATAAATTAAAATTTATACTATTCAAATATATATATATTTTGTTGGGGTTGGTGGAGCCAACCACAATTGAGACGATGAATAATTGGAAGAATAAGGAATAGAAAAATGCATGGGAGCTGCATCGACACGTTGGCCAAGGAGGCAGCGTTGAAACATTACATCAAAGTATCTCAATGCTGCGAAAAAGGGAATCACGTTGCAAAGTTCGCAACGTTGGGGCAGCGTCTCAACGCTGCTGCAAGGTCCATTTGCATTGAGATGCTATGGATAGTGTCTCAACGCTACAGCGCTGGTCTATAAATACATACTGTTTGCTTAGGGTTTTCTTTAGCCATGGGAATTAGCTTTGTAGTTGGTTTTGAGAGAACTCTTGTGGCAATTCAGAGGTGATAGCTTGGGCATTGGCAGCACAAAGAGGGATAGATCGAGATCATTGTTTATGGTAATTAGTTCTCGATTTTTCTGTGAGTTTTTCATTTCTGCACCTAAGTATAGTGTTTAGAATACTTAGAAATTAGAGGACTTTTGTTGAGACCTCTAGAGGTTGGATACCTGGAGGAGATATTAGAGTGTTTGTATCCAATTTTCATATTAGTGGAACCGAGTGGAAGACTGGACGTAGCCATTATTGAGTGGACCAGTATAATTTTGTCATGTCGTTGTTGCTTTCTCTATTTTCTCATATATTGTGTGTGATTCGCTGTTTCTTTGAATATAACTGTGGAAGGTGAAATTGTGTGGAGCCTTAATTGGTCACATATATAATAATAATAATAATTATTATTATTATTATACATTTCAATAATTCCATGCTAAAAATTTAATATGGTTCATGATATTTTCATATAAAAGAGTAGTAAAATATGCAATATTTCTAGAGAGTAAAGAGAAGAGAGTAACATGTTTCTAATGTATAGAAATGATTGCTATACACAATATTTCTTTTTTTCCAAGTGCACTTTGCTTCACTCAATTAACACCTACTAATCATCCAACCTCTAACAAAAACCTCATTACCCCACCTCAAAAATATTTATAATGACAGCAAATATTTAAAAAGATAATATTAATTAATGAAACTCAGCTGCTGCCCATTTTTATCTCATAAAGCGAGTCTTTTTTTAATAGATCAAAGCTATTATTTCGAAACTTTGGTTTGACAGAAATCAAAGGATTTTCAAGGGAAAAAGAAGACCCTTGTTGGAGTGATTCAGTTTGACCAAATTTAAAGCATCTCAATGGTGTGCTCTATCTAATCTTTTTTCACATTATTCTCCTGATATGATATACGATAATTGGGGCTTTCCTTTTTCGTGTTTAGTTTTGTACAAGCACGTACTTTTATTTTTCTGTCTTTTTGGTTGTTAGTTTGTATCTCTTTTCTTTTTGTTCTTTGTTTTTTATTTTCTTGGGAATTTATATTTTTGAACATTTCAGGTTTCTTTTCCTCTATCAATAAAAAGTTTGTTTCTTGTTCAATAGAAAAAAGATAAGGGTAAGTGAAGGAAATATTAATTTGATTGAAAAAATGCTAACAAAATGTCACAAAATATAAAGTTGTATCACCGCATTAATCCATTTTCTAGGATTTTGGCAACCTTTTTGATCGTCAAGGTCTTACCTTTAGTAGGATCGCGGACTAGCGACGCTAGGTCTTGCTCGACACAAGGCCAATCCAATCTGCACATTGGTTGATTTTGGCGACTCATGGCAGCAAAGACAGGCTATGGTTCACTTTTTCTACCTTCTCCTCCTAGGTTGTGTATTTTCCTTCCCCTTACCTCGCTTCGGGCCAGGTCGAATTGGGGCCTCGAGGTTCTGAGCATTATGACCCCGGGTTGCCACCGTACTTGGAGGTTGATCATGATACGACGACCCCTCTTTTTCTTCAAGAATTTGAGGAAGATTGCTTATGCATTTACTCATATTGAATAACGATCGTGAGAAAGTCAAGTTTGAGCACGGCTTTTCCATAGATGATGTTAGATGTTAATGCGTAAAATTGGCCTAGAAAAATTATCAAATTTGCATCATTTTTTGTGTTTACGGGATTTTGACAGAATTTACAAAAAAGAGAGAATGTACACCAATGAGGTGCTAGCCAGACATACTCTAATATTTAAGTTAGATCCGAGTTTGTGTTAAGCATAGCAAAAGGTATGATTTTTTAGCTTGATTATAAGGTTTTTCTTTCTATTTACAGAGCAAGAAAATCTAATGTCTTGTATATTATCTTCTCGTTTTGAACTCCCAAAATCTAAAAGACTCAAGTTGGAGGACATTACAAATCACATTTGAAATAACCAAGAGAACAAGGCCAACTCGAGGTCTTGTCTTATGGCTAGGGCTCAAGGAACCTGACTCCTGGGACTCAACTCCATGGCCTACTTGGTCCAAGGGGTTGAACCATTTGTAGCATCTCAGTCCTATGGGTTCGACCCTTGGGGTTCGTCCTTGCGACTACGTGGCTCATGGGCTTGGCCCTGAGTATGTGCTCTCAAACTTAATTTGTGGTGTATGATCCATCAGTTGGACCTACAAGATTCGTTTCTGATTGCTCAATATTATACATCGTGACTAAGTTAAAAAATTTTGATGGACGGGAATTGGTAGAGCGACCTTTTCTATTACTTTACTATAGCAATAGCAATGCATCTATTTAGAAAATAAAGCTACTTACAAATTATATCAATGAACTTTCCTTATGAATTTTATTATATGGAAAGAATGTAATCATTTATGTTGAAGTTTAATTAAGGTGACATGTGATGCACACTTTATTCCAAGAAAAGAAAGAATGTACCCTTGTGGCTCCCACACGTAAAGGGAAAAAAAAAAGAATAATTATTCTATATTTTGAATTCTTACATTATTTAATAAATGATTGCCGTACTATGACAAAGTTGCTTTTGATCTTTTCGGAGAAGAAAAGTTGTTTTGGATCAGGAGTGTTCAACAAGTTTTTTCAAAAGGTAATATGGAGAGATCCAGAAGTTCAAATTTTGAGTTAATTATATATATTAATTCCAATTATCTCAATGGATTCTATACCGAAACTAGAGATAAATTAACATTTCCATAACAATGTATCAACAAAAATTCACTAATACAGACATAATATTAACCATTATAGGATGATTTAGTAGTCAATAAAGATCAATGTAAATAGTAAAAGACTTAGAGGGAATGGGTTCAAATCATAGTGGTCACCTATCTAAGATTTAATATCCTTAATTTATTTAGTAACGGTGAAACGATTTTTGTTAATTTAAATAATTTTTTTGAATTTTTATTTTATAACATTTTCAAAAATATCTATCGACATCAACATTTTATTGATACTTTTATCGACGTTTCCATAAAATCGAGACATCGACATTTTCATCGACAATCAACATCGACATCGACATTTCAAACTTTGGTTAATAGTGCACAAGTTTATTTTCAATTTAGTCCCTTACAATTTTAATTATGTTCTTTTTATTTTTTTATTTTTTCTATTTTGGGAAATCAAACTTTCAACTTTTCTAGTCCAAGATATGTGTCTTAATTAATTAAACTAGGATTAGATTGTCAATTATACTCTTAAAATTGGTTTATAATAAACATGATATGATACTAATTGATTGAGTCCATTAAAATTTAGATGATAAATTATGCTACCTTAGAATGTGAAAATTTTAGCTTATCCTCCAAATTTCAAAGAAGGTGGCATATAAATGCTTGATATATTTTTTAGATAGTCTAATTCATTTTCTAAATTCTTGTCAACTCATTTGGAAATATGTAATCTGACAATTAGTTAAAAATTTAAAAATTAAACCATAGAGACTAAATTAAAAATGGCTGAAACATAATATGTTTGGCAAAAATTATCTAGAATGTACATGAGTTTGATATAGAATAGATGCAGTCTATTAGATGTGATTGTCATATGAGTTATGTTTTAATGATGTTTTCATGCACAATTTTTTTATTGTGCTACATTGGGATTTATAATAATGTAGAAGTATAAGTTGATAGTTGTTATGGAGAACAAAAACGACCCGAAATGGGACAAGGAGTTGAAGTTTGAGATCATTGATTGGGGGAGACCGACCCGTGATGTAACGGGCTGGCCCAAAGAACGACCTAACGCCGGGGCAGAGAACGAGGAAAGCGGCTGGCGGAGAACTAACCGGGCCAAGAGGGCTCGGTCCCGACCCCTTCTCGGTCCCGACCACTTCTCGGTCCCGACCACTTCTCGGTCCCGACCCCTGCTCGGCCCACGGCCCAGCCCATGAATCTCCCGCCTACGATCTACGATCCCTCGGGCCCTGCAAAGCCGAATTAGGGTTTGGCTACGAAGGTTCTGGAATCATCTTCACGGCTATAAGTGGGTGACTAATCCTTAGCTAATTATTTTCTCAACTCTCTCTCACTAACTTAAGCATCGGAGCTTGTGTGACTAAGGTCACACCGGTTTAGATCGGTTTAATTTTGCAGGTATCGGTTCCCTTATCATCGAGTTTGGTGTGTGCGAGAAGAAGAGCCGGAGGGTCAAAATCCACGCATCAACAGTAGTTACATTTTAGCCCTCAACTTTTAGAATATAGTACAACAATCAGAACGAGAACTATTGATCTAGTTATTTGCTTATGCAATTTCAATTCAAATACTTTTAAAAGTTTCGTTTTAGCCTTTTACTTTTAGTTAAATCTTACCTACAATCCTTTCCATTGAAAAATATTATTAAATTTCAACCATATATTAACCTAGATATACTATTGTATCTTACCAAATTGGCATCAACTTCCAATTTTTGATAACATTATATTTTTCGTCAAAATCAAATTCAATTACTAATGCTAGACGCCTGATAAAATTTAACCAAGTATAGATACTAAAATAAAACTTTGTAGGGAGGTCTAATATAGACAAAATATATAATTTCACCTAAAATGTACCTATTAAATTGAAACTTCTAAATTAGGATAGTAATGAAATTGACAAATATAGAAATACAACCCTAAAAGAGATATAATTTAACCTAAAATATAAATGAACCTTTTTTAATACAACAAATGAAGAGTGCGGAATTAAACATTTAACTTCAAAGAAAGTAACTGATGTCTTGTCTACTAAAACTATCGTCACAAACTCATATCAACTAAAATATAAATATATTCATTTGCCAAGAAAAAGAGAGAGAGAGAGAGATATATACATGAAATTTTAAATCAAAAGTAAGAAAAAAAAAGGTAAAACTTGAATAGAGAGAGAATGCTTTTGTTAGGTGAGTTAATAACCTTTATGACAAAGTGGAAATATCTCTCAATTATACAATTTGGAGATTTGAAAAGGAAGCCAAAGAAGAGATTGCAAAGAAAAATGCATAACTTATTACATTACATGGACTTTCCACTTAGCCCCAATCTTCAATCTTCAATCTTCAATCTCATTAATCATATAATATAATGTTGACATCGCATCAAGAACAAGGCTCCTTTTTCCCCTTCCCACCACTTTTACTACAACTTTACTTTTAAGAAATAATTATAATAATCATTCATTCTTATATTCTTTTTTTCTTTTCTAATCCTATTATTGAAAAAATTACTTACCATTTTTCAATTGCGCAGATCTTCAGTGAAAACTAAGTCAATCACGCCAATAAGAGAAATATAGAAAAAAAACGCAGTAAACGACACAAGAGATTTATATACTTGTTCACCTCAACTATGGGCTATGCCCAGTCTTCTGCGACAACGAGTTCTACTATGATTGTGAAATAATACAATAGACAATACAATAATCTCTCAAATCTAGAGGCCTTGACAAAAACCACATGGCTTTTAGGAACCACAACAATAGAATCATATGAAACAGGAAAGAAAAATCTCACAAAATACCCACTAGAACAGGTTGCTGATGATGCTCTACAATAACCCTGGGATCTCGCCTCTGAAACTCTGCCAAATACCATTGTCAATGTCCTCTGAAAATTCGTGCACCTACACGTTCAACCGCCACTTTGATGTTCGACAACACATAAACAAAACCTAAACAGAAGGGGTCAAGGCCAAATATCCTAATCCCTATAGAAAAAATAATATGATAATCCGTATAAGAAAATAATATCTTACTCTTCATAGGAATATGTAGTAGTGTTGAAAACTTTTTTCTTCCTAGGACATGAGTTTGTTGTATTGGCTTCATTATCCCAACATCCATTACAATTAATTAACTAATAAAATATGAGGAATTAAACCTAAACTTTTTTTAGATAAATAGTGCGTAAGAGTGAAGATTCCAATTTTTAAACTTTTGATCAAAAGATATTAGGTTTGACCATTGAGCTATTCTAATCAAGGTAAATATTCTCTACAAATGGTACTTAATTGGACATAAACTTAAATAACTGTTAAGTTGGTACCATTTTTTTGTTTGAGTTTCCATTGCATTTGCTTTCTATAATATTTTCTATAACTAAAAAAATTATGTATTTTACTTTTTTTTAATATAAATTTGATTCTTTAACTTTTTATATATATATATATATATATATATATATATATTTCACTCTTCTAACTTAAAAGAAAATAATTATTTTGGACATTTTTAAATGGATAGTGTGATATATGTGTATTAACAAACTAAAATTGTAGGCAGTGGGGTGGGTATTAGTTGCGGTGGACATTGATTACATGTCCAAAATGGTTATTTTCTAGTCCACGACTAAATATTTTGAAACTATAAGAATCAAAATGAAATGAATCTAAAAGTTTAAAGATAAAAAATAAAATTAAACTATATATTTGGCTAGAACTTTTTCAAATGTTCCTCAAACAGGACGAGAAATCTCCTTTAAACGCCCCACGAGAAGGGGAGGAGTGAACTTTTTTGCCCGTGAAGGAGACGGGTATGGGGAATATGTCTTTTATCTTTTTTTTTTATTTATTATTATGTATTTAGATAAATATATATTTTTTTATAAAAAAAAATCCTAAAATTTAGATATTTATAAGTGAAAATATAGATATATTGTTGGATTATGAGACATTGATGTGATGTTTACACGGACTTAGTTTTACTAATAACTTGAATTGTGAAATTTACTTTATGAACTAAAAATCATTCTTAGGAAATTTAAATATTGTTCCTTTTAAATGCATATTCTCAAGATTTAATCATCTAAATTGAGATTTCCTAGGGAGAACATTGGAAATTTTAAATATAAAATAAATGGAGAATAATTTTTCGTAAGAACTAATTCCCTCTCCGATCTTCGAAAAATTTTATAGAGATATATAATGAAATGGGACGGGACATGGACAGCCGCCATATCTAGATAACACTCCTAATTGTAAATGAGGGTACAAATTCAAAACTATGATTCATAAGAAAAAGTAACTGAATCCCTCTTATATTTTGGTTGATGTATATACATAAACCAATTCAACTATACTTAAATTCAAATTTCTTAAACATTAACAGCCTGTTTAATAATGATTTCATTTTCTAACTTATCATTTTTAATTAAAAAAAAACAGGGCTAATACCCATTCTTTTTTTTTGCAAAGGTAAATATATTAAACAAAAAAACGGAAGATCTCACAGCTCGAGATCAAGGCACAACACCCAAAGGCAAACACAAAACAAGAAGTAAGACATGTAACTTAAGAAAACAAATCCCAAGCCGAGAGAAACATAGGATCATAACTCAAACGACAGCTCCAGGCCAGTTAGTACAACGATAATAGACCTCAGCTTTCAAGGCCTTCAGGAGGACAGACAGCGACCGCCCCACCCACCCGCATGAACTCTAGCATTACGCTCCCTCCAGGTAAAAGAAACAGGCGAAGTCCACGCCAAGTGCCACACAATCAACGAGCAGACTTCCCGGCACTAATGTGACAAACCCAAGCAAGCTCAGTAGACCAATATGAAATCTGGTGAGAAGAACCAGCCCAAGCAAGCATGTCAGACCAAACCTCACAACTAAAAGGGCACTCAAAGAATAGATGATCTCAGGACTCCATGCCAGCACAAAACACACAAGAAACTACAATAGAGTCCCAACAACATAACCGATCCCACGTAGTAAGCCGATCTCGTACCGCCAACCAAGCAATAAAAGAATGCTTCAGAATGTTCCCACCAAACCAAAGCAAAGAAAGCCAATGAACAAGAGACCGAGCCAGCCACAACACATCCCACGCACTAGACACCGAGAAGAGACCTGACGACGCCGAATCCAAATGGGCACATCAACCCTCCCCACTGAAACGGCACAGATGAAACCTCA
>NW_019104714.1:274465-286972 GCF_001995035.1 Momordica charantia
TGAGAAAGCCGATGCGAAAAAAGCGGAACCCCGAGATAACGCACAGGGAGCGACGCCACCGAAAACCCTAAGAAAGCCGTTAACCTGTCGACCTCCGCCACAGGGAGGCCCACCCCGAAAAACGAGCTCTTCCGAATATTCGCGACGAAACCCGCCAAATCTTCAAAAGAAGCCAATGCAGCCTTAATAAAAGAAAGAGATCCTTGATCCCCATACGAGAAAATCATCAAGTCATCTGCAAAACACAAATGAGTTAGGCCAACTCGTTCACACTTCGGATGAAAACGAAACCCCGGTGGTGGCTTGTTCAGCACTCAAGACAACACCTCCATGACCATAACAAAAAGATACGGGAAAAGAGGATCCCTTACGCAAGCCACGACGCCCTGGAAAGTACCCTCAAGCAACTTTGAGTATTTTGTTTTTCAAAAATAATCTTGAAATTCTATGTAAATTTCAAAAACAATGAGTTTTTAAAAATAGATTTTTGTTTTTCAAAATCTCAATATTTTCTTTTTAATATTCCACTTTTTCCAACATATTCCTCTCTAACAAATTTCTTTCTCCTTCTAAAATTTTTTTCTTCGTAAATATCTCTCAAAATAAATTTTTTTTCTCTATAAATTTTTAATATTTTAAACATTTATTATTATTTCTCTCCTTTCAAATGTTTCATCTCTATATATTTTTTTTTCTTTCCTTTTTTTATAACAGAGCACTCTCAATTATCTCTCTAAAAATTTAATATTCTCCGAATTTTTCTCTCTCTAAAATTTCGTGTATGAAAATTATATTTTCTTTTCTTGTTCAATTTTCTTTCTTTTCTTGTTCAATTTTCTTTCACTATAACTTTTATTTCTCTTTGTATTTATTAATTTTCTCTAAAATGTATACTTCAAATCTCTCGATATTTATTCACTATAATTTTATTCTCTTTATAATTTTTTTTTTCTTTTACATATCTCTTCCTCCCAATTTTACTATTTTTCTCTACAATTTTTCTCTTTTTTTTATTTAACCTTACTTTTACTATTTTTCTTTTCTAAATTTTTTCTTTTCACTCTCTAAAATTTCTCTTTCAACAGTTTATTTTCATCTCTCTAAACTTGTATTTTTATGTCTCTACATCAGGCATGAAAAACATTCCCGTAGGATCGGTCCCCCTCCAAAAATAGGAAATGCATGTCCTGACCTCGTCATTGATTTCATTTCTTAAATAATGAATATATATTTTATGGACATGTTTACTAAATTGTAAATAAAATATTTAAATTTTTTAAAACTAATTATCTAGTAAATAATAATTCTAAAAATAATTAATATATATTTATTCTACTTTTTTATTTTTTGCATTAAAAAATTAATTATAAAATCGATAGATTTCTCGTAAATATCTCCGTCCCCAAATAAGAACTCTTTAATCTGGATCTCGATTCTCGGGTCAAAGAATGAGGTAGAGACAGGAGACTAATAATTTTCACGAGCACGAGAATGGAAGAGGACATCATTACTCCCGCCCCACACCATTTTCATCTCTACCCAACATATAATTTTCTCTCTCTAATATAATTTTTAATTTTCTAACTTTTAAAAAATAGAAAACTAAAAATGGTTACCAAATAGGTTTGATTTTCTATTTTTAAAAACAAAAAACAATTATCAAATATATATTTTTCAAAAACTAATTAAAAGCAGAAGAAAAAAAAAACAAAAAATAGGGCTAAGTTACGTTGGAGTATTAATTTTAGTGGCACGAAAAACGTTTTGAGGATGATATTGAAAATCTTAGCAAGTTAAGCATAAGATTCAATCTTTCAAAGCAACAATTAAAGCTGATAATTCCAAAAATACCCTCATCGCCATCATGATGGCCCCACACAATTCAGGTTCCCGTGTCTTTTCAAATCTTGAAAAAATTTTACGTCATTTTCCTTCACAATGTCTACAAATAAATAAATAAATAAACCTCGTTTCTATGATGCTTCTTAAAACTAAAAATAAAGATCCACGTAATTTATGATAAATCTAATATAATTTTGATAAAGTGTTACAAAAGTAGCAGCTAAAAATTAGAGTACATGTAAGTTGGTGATTAAAATTCATTAATGATTATCATAGTTATAGATAATTAACATCTAGATTTAATTATTAGTTAAAAAATAGAAATATGTTGATTACTATTTGTTATATTCGTAATTTTTTGCATGATAATGCATATTAGCAAATAATATAGAAAATAAAGCCACTCCAATTTTCTTTATGCCAAGTTCAATAACTATGGCAATTGAAATAAATCTTTTCTATACATTTTCAAAGTATTAGGAAATAAAATATAGCAATAGAGAGATAGAAATAATATTTTAACTTGTATGAAAAAACTTATTTACCTTTTTAGACACTTTATTTAAAGAAAGAATAATATTAAGTTTTTACTGATTAGTACTAATTTCTTGCCGTCCGTGAATCTTTTGACAAATAAAAGACAAAAATATATAAAAAAAAATCGGTTGATAAAAAATAAAATGCTGTAAAAAATTCAGTGGCAATCAGCAAAAAGATGAGTGTTAATAGAGATATTAACTTTTTCGATGCAGACCATTCCTGGGACGGAAGTTCTTCATTTAGACTCCTGATAGGATGAGAATGTGGTATTTTGTCCCCTCCACCTAAAGAGTGACGATCTTTCCCATTTCCCGTTCTGTTTCTACATTATCGTGTGTTTAAATTATGGAACTTATGTATTGATAATTTAATTAGTAAAATTAATTTTTAAGATTTATAGTATTATATTTTTTTTTTTTTTGCATTTCAAAAATGAGAATTATTCATGAAAATTTAACTATTCAAAATGCATATTTTCCATGGAAATAAACTTTTAATTTAAAATTTTTTCGTAAACAGGGAATAATTCCCCACATAAAACTTGATCCCGTAAGAAATTCTTGCCCGATTCCCACGAAATTTTCCTATCCCCATATGAACAGTTATAGGTGCTGACAAATAATTACCTCCCAATCTTGTCAAAAGAAATTCAATCATAATCTCACCTCCAAGTGAGAATCCGACCAATCTCATAAGAAATTTTTGTCATCTAGGCAATAGGGAACTTTTTCAAAAGGAATATTAAATAAATATAGACAAGAAATGAAAATAAAAGAAGGAAAGGACAAAATTGGCCCACAAATTTGGTGTATGGTTTCCCACGGGGACGTGTTGTGTGAGGTAATTTCTCAAACATTTCATAGGAAATTTCTTAAGAATTTGTTTGGTTTTGCCGTACAATTTACTCTCTCATTACTTATTTCTCCATCGCTTTGATTGAGATGTTAATTGTCAAATTGTTCTTTCTTTTTCCATCTTTCATTTCCCTTTTTGTTTGTTTTTTCTTAAGATTTGATTTGATTTGATTAATTTGTACTTTATTATAACTTCATTCCAATTTCAAATACACTTCTTGATGAGATTTTGTGATTTGTTAATAACTTTTTTATTGGACTATGTCTTGTTTTAAAGTATAGGATAAATATATGGTTTGATGCTAATTTTGTAGGCTTTTCTTTTTTCTATTATTTAAAACTTTATATTTTAAGAATTTTGACTTATATAAAGAAGTGATGATGTAATGTAAACATGAAATTAGCTTAACTGTTAAGGTATCTTGTTAACATAAGCTTAGCTTAGCTGTAATTGACACTTGTCTCTAGAGGTAATATGTCAGTTACCGCTGAGTTACAAATTTAATTCATCTATAGTATATTAAAAAGGGAGAATGTAGGAAAAACATTTTTGGACACTTTTGTCCCTTACTAATTTACTAATTTACAAACTATGCCATTAATACATTATTATAAATATTAAATTAATTACTAATAAATTTATGGAATTTAAAATGTTAGAATGCTAAAAGTTTTCCTGCAACATAAAACTAATTTTTCTTTTAATTGTAATTCATACTAGAATTTGAAAAATTTAAGAATTTCAAAAGTTTTTGTAACTTTTTATTCTCTACTATAAAAAGAAGTTTTCTTCTACCAATTTTTAGTTCTCTCAAAACATCTCTCAAAGATTATTCAATCTCGAAAACATCTTAAGATGTTGGTAGCATATTCATCAAGTTGCAAATGATGCACGTGTAAAATCTATATATCTCGAATATCAGACTTGCGACGTTACCGTTTTACAATTTTATGAGGTTGGATGTACCTAAAAAATGAGTGTATAGTTGTGATTTGCTTTTTTTTTTTTTGTTATTATTTTATTCTCTCATTATGAAAGAGAGTTATTCCCCATTGCTCTACTGACAATATAAACCTTGTTTTATTTTGTCTATTTTAACTTTTTTATTTATTATTGTTTTTTATTATTATTGATATTTTTTTTATAAAATTAATTAAGTTAAAAATACGTTGTCCAATGTATGTGGTAGCACACTAGTATTAAAAAGTGCTCGTTTTAAATATTTTAAATGGGTTAAAATTGATATTTATTAACATTGAAAAAATGTTAAATGTGGGGATGAGCTCTTGGAAAAATAAGTTTTATCTTTTCATTTTGGCCCTCTTTTGTAGTTTTCTTTATGTATTATTGACACTAAAAATATTTTGGACATGGTAAATGGATTCTCACTTGAAAGAAAATATTTATTTTGTGCAGTCCATATCTGTATCAACATTTGATAAACTAAATGGTATAAAACGAAGAGATTAAATCCTATTTATTATGGGCTCTAAATATACAAAATTATTTAATTTTGATTTCTAAACTTTCGTGATTCAATCTCTAAGTTTTGGAAAATAACTATCTTAGTCCTCTCTAAATTTTACTTCTTAAATTTTTAAAAATTATCATTTTGATCTTTTTCGTTATTTTACTTTTAATAAATTGATATCGGCATCAAAGCGAGCATAGCTCAACGATAATTGGCATATATCTCAAACCAAGAAGTTGTGAGTCCGATCTCCCACCCCACATGTTGTATAAAGAAAAAAAAATTGACATCGACTAACATGAACTTAACTTAACGATTAAAGCAAATTGGTCATTTCCTAGAGATGGAAAGTCTCACATAATTTATTATTGTACTAAAAAAATAAATATTACAGCTCCAAATATGTTGTATATGTGTATTAATATTTTATCATGGACGTATCTTGGAACCACATAGGTTGACGATAATTTTGTTAAATTTTAAGAATTAAAATAAACATTTAAAAGACTAAAATAAAATTCATCATTAACATTTTTCTAATATCTCGAAACATAGGAAAAAAAAATATATGAAATAAAGTATTTTGGGACAGAGTTGCATTAAACGACAATACAAGTATGAGAAATATCTCTTTTTTTCAAAATGTAAGAAATTTTTTTCAAAGAAAAAGTCTGAAGGATATGATCAAATTTTCATATTGAAATATATAATTGAATTTTCTCATACACACATTTCCTTTGCAGCTTCCATTTGGAGAAGCATTCAAACACGTCTAATCTTATCAGAAAAATTTTCATTTTGTGCCACAAAATCTCAACTTTTACGTATGAAATTGGTAATCTAGGGCCGATTGGACAATGCTCTTGTTTATTATCTATTATGTTTATTCTTTTTTTAAGAGATGTGTAAAAATTTTGGAAACAACCAAATCAATTTGTTTATTTCTTGTTTCTAAATTTAGTTTTTCTCAGAAAAAAAATAAAAGTATTATTTTTTCATTCTTAATTTATTAAAGATATTAAAATAAATAAAAATATTATTTTTTCATTCTTAATTTATTAAAGATATTAAAAAAATAAATATAAGATAACAATTTTTAATATTTAATTAAAAAAATTTACTTTTTTTTTTAATTTAAAATTTTAGGGAACTAGAAACAATAAATGATCACTGAAACCATAAGAAATAAGTACCAAATAATGCAATTTTATTTTTATTTATTAAAAAAGAAACACGAAACCAAAAATAATTAAATAAGAAACCAAAAATTTGAACGGTATGAAATTGACCTTTAATTATTATTTTAAACTCTCGTGGTCATCGAACTAAACTTTAGACTTTAATAAATACGGAAATATTGAAGAGGGAGGTACACGAATTTTTGAATTGAGCACAATTACTCTCTAGAGAGTGCTAACTCATTGTTTTGCGAGATATTCTTTCAGTGTTCTTGGAAACATTGATGCTTTGGTCAATTTTTAGCTGAAACAACTTGTATCAGTAGTGTAAGGTCAACTTTGTTGAAATCGAAAGATTGCGGTAATAATAGCTTGGTCTCATGTAAATAGATATTTTTATATGAAAATTAATGACAACCATAGAAAAAATGTATTTATTTATTTTTATGTAAACAACAAAAATAAATTAAAGTTTTAATAATTGAGATGAAATCCAGTGTATAAAACTTAGAGGGATAAATATAAGGTTAAGAACTAGGAATTAGAAAAGTTTGATCCATTCTTATATAAATATGTCACTCTCAAAAAAAAATTGATACAACATTTTTCTTACTAAATATCCATATCCAACTATAAAATAAAAGTAAACAATAAACTATTGTATGTCGTATATTTAATGTGACTTTAATTAGATCGAATCATATTTTAAATTTAATTCTATGATTTTTTTTAATTACTTTTGGTACTCTATTCTTAGTTTCAATTTAGCTGTTAAGTATTATGATAATTATTTTGTTTTTTATTTATCCTCTCATATATGTGTTTCTTTGTTTTTGTTTTGTTATCTATATTTTGAAACGTTTTCAAATTTTAAGCTAAAATTAAAAAATTAAAAAATTAAAATAGTTTTGAAAAGTAAAAATCTTTACCAAAAACGAAATCCTAATATAATTATAGATAAAATGGAACATAGAAAAGGCACTAAAACGCGTAAAAGGTCTCTGATTTGACAAAGGGTCAATTCTCAATAGAAACTTGAAAGAACTGTTTTCAAAAAATAAAAAACAAAAACAAAACATAGAAAAAACCAATGGACGAAAAAGACACCTGTCACCATTTTATTTTATTTTATTTATTATTATTATTTTTTCAGATGAGGCTAGATATATATTTTTTTTTTAATTGCGAAAAGGTGGCTAGAATTGTTCTATGGATGCAAACCACAATCTAAAGCCCACTGTTTTTTTTTTCTTCTCATTTATAAAATTTGAGAAATGAAAAATGTTTAAATACTATTTTGGTCCTTCATTTTTGTTTTTTACTTTTAAAAAACGTATAGTTTTATCTCTATACTTTTAATTTTTGTTCACTTCAGTCTCTGTAGTTTCGGAACATTTATTTTGGTCCTTGTATTTTAAAAAAAGTGATCATTTTAGGTCCCTTCATTTTTATTTTTATCTCATTTATTTGAATAAAAATTTTAGCTTGTCACTTTCACCTACTAAAGTTTTTAAAATGTAGCCATAAATTTGTATTAAAGAGTTTTCTTTGTGTATAAAATTTTACTAATAGAGACCAAAATGTAAGTTTTTAAAAGTACACGGACCAAAATATGCGTTTTAAAAAGTACATAGATATCTATAGAGAATCATATAAAGATAACGTTACTATCTTAGATCTAATTAATTCAATAATGAATTACTCCTAAGTAAATATTCATTTTTATTTCAAAATAAAATAGTATTAGTTGATTAGAATTACTTCGAAAAAAAATTAATAAAATGAATAGAAACCAGAAAAGACATTTTAAAAGTAGAACAAAAACGAATCAAAACAATATATATGGGTATATATGTATGAATGTACGGATTTGCATTCTGTGATAATTTAAATGATATATAAATATAATTTTACAATCCATTTGATCGATACATAATTTATTCTTAATTAATCATGTCTCGAACATAATTTAAAAATGTCTGACCGAAAGGTCCATAGCATGGAATAATTGACACTAACTTTTTAGTTGGAATATTTGGATATGTTAGAAAGATTTTAGCAATGATATGATATTTGGCCAAAACACCCTTTTATGATTAATTTACTTGAGCATCACTATATGCTTAGTTCTCTTAGGAATAATGAAAAAAATTTCGTAAGGGTCCTTATCATTCCTTAATTAGGGATCCTCTCACTTTAAAAAATTGCATAAAAATTAATCTAACATCGATGGGATGTTTGGTGAAATAATTTTGACAATTAGATGAAGTGCACAATGATAAAAGTTTAGAAGTAATTTAGGAAAGTTTATATATTATCACATACAATATATATATATATATATATGAAATGATTGCATAAAGCATTACGTATTGAAGTAATATTTTGCTATCGGAATGTTAATAAAGTAAAATAATATGAACCAAAGATCAGCTTTCGCTGCTACGATCTCAATGTCCAATTACCACTAGATCAAGAGTTGTTAGATCCAATTGCAATTTAACTTTTTTAACACAAAGATAAAGGGAAAAAAATCATTCATAATGAATTATGAAGTTCGAAATGATGTTTTAAGCTTATCCTTAAAGGTCATGCTGAATAAGTGAACGATAATGTGATGAGTTAAGCTTTAATGATTAACTAGAGATACGAGTGCACCTCATGTATGCTAAACTAAGAGCTCTATCAAACTAGACATAGTTAAGTACATGTGTTTGATCATAAAAATGATTGTCTCGTGAAGATCGGATTGAAGGAAATCAATGAACGCTCAAAATCTACACACACAGAGAAAAAAACTCTGACGTTTAAGTTAGTTTAAGTTCAATCTATTACTTAGAGAGAGAAATAGTATCACATCCCTGAGAAATGAAGTGGGTCCCTCTATTTGTAGATTTCGACTCGTAGATCCCACTTGCTCAAAGATTACAAACGTTCCGAAAATCGTAGTGTGTTGTCGGAAAAATGATTAAGAGTAATGAGATGTGGTGATTTGACCATAAGCTCGTCCGTTACGAAGGTTAGCTATTGAGAACTATATTGGTTTGCTTGGCCTTTACGAAGACATGAACGACTATGCGATTTATTCATCGGCTCGACTTGGGGAGGTGGCGTACCTACTTCTTTGTATTTCAAGACTAACATATTTTCACAACGAGTTTTTATGTTGACATGACATTTTCCAACTTATAGTCCATTGATATGTGGTGCTTGATAAATCACCTCAAACAAGAGACATGATTTGTAGTCGATCTAAATTACTAATAAAAGTTGATGTCAAATATGATTGACATTTGACATTAATGAAAGATTAGAAGGGTGGACGATTATGATTACCATATCGAATCGATGGATACGTTTTTTCCATACAAATTATCTTACTATTTTTTTTAATTTTGAAAATATAGTATTACAAATAGGTTACTTATGTCTTAATCAGTAAATTATGTTAAGATTGAGAAAGTATCTTAACTGGATAAAAGGTAAAAGGTAGTATGCTACCTTTGAAATAATCTTTTCTAATTGTTATTTATTATAATAGGACCGTGGTTTCTTGTTTAGAATCGAAAGTTTTGCAACCAATGAATAAACTATTGTATCATTTAAGAGTTTTCTTTATTAAATGATTTTACAATTGAAATGCGAAAGTGAGCTCAACGATAATTGGCATATACCTCTGAGTTTGTGAGTTTAATCCCCCAACCCCACGTGTTATACTAATAAAATTTTACAATTGAAATCAGAATATTACTTGAAACAAAAATCAATAAAATCCAAAAAGTGAACTAAAAAAATATTCCAAAAAGAATTTGAAAAGCAATATAGAGGCTTGAGAATGACATTAACTCACTCCCTGAGAGATTTTTAATTTTAGAATGCAAAACCCATAGATTAAATAAGCATATGTGTCCATTTTTAAAGTGGGTTTAGGGTGTGTTTTTAGAGTAATTTTGGTCATTTTGCCTCAAAATAACTTCACTTTCGATTGATCATGTTTGGCAGATCAAAAATTTGATTTTAGAAAAGTTTAAAATTACTTTAAATTGATTTTTAAGGTATCATTTGGACCGTCACTTTCAAACTTATCCTTAGATCAATTTTTTAAGTGATTTTTAAAGAGCCTAAAATATTTTTCTTTAATCTAGAGTGTTTAATAGTAAATAAAAACTACTTTTGAAATAATCAAATTAGTTGTTTATATAATTAGTTTTTGGAAGAGCCACTTTTAGGTTGATTATCTAAAAAGTGATTCTAGAATTTAAATAGAGTAGAACCAAATAAATTAGTAATTACAATTATTTAAGAAAATGTAACCAAATACATAAATATTTTAATTAAAACTATATTTATAACAAGTGTTTTAAGAAGGAAAAAAAAACATTTGCTTGAAACTGTGTTTAAATTAGAAGATATGTCAAATTCACGCTTAATTTGATAAAACTACCAAAGTGAAAATAAGTTAAAATCTATGTCAATAATAATAATAATAATAATAATAATAATCTTTCTGAAAAAAAAAAAACAATCAGTTAAAATCTTAGGTTAATTCTTAAACTTTCATGTTTACAGTAGTTTTAGCTTTAAACTTTTACAAGTTTTATTTTAATCCTTAAGCTTTACACCATATGTATTAATTTAGTTATTGTCGTTATTTTTTGACAATTATTTTAAAATAAAAATTTCATAATTATTAGTTAAATATACTAAAGGTTCCCTAATCCTTCCTGTAATTCTCAATCTAAGCTATTAATCTTTTAAAGTTATCAATTTAGGTGAAACATTAGCATAATAATAATAATAATATATGTGGACTTTAATATTTTAGTAAATAAATGGACAAACCATAGCTTAGATTTATTTTATACATGCATAATTGTAAAAGTAGAATTCATTTTTATATATGAAAAGGTTTTAACTTTGATTTTATCAAGATAAAAATTTTAATTTAATAAGCCATAAAATTGATACATCTTCAAAACTAAATTAAACAATACCATCTCACAAAATTTGAAAACTAAAAAAACTCAAAATCATTTTTTTAAAAAAAAAATTTAAACCTAAGCCACATAATAAAACAAGTAAAAAAATAGCATTCAAACTCAAATTAATTAAAAACTTGGATTAAATTGTAACAATCCTCACAATTCGTGAGTGATACATGCATTTTACAATATTTAATGATTTAAATTATAGCAATTTTATAATTTTAGAAATCTGATTGATCAAATAGAAAATTGATTGTAACCCTGAAATTTTTTTTATACTACTACTCTTTCCATTCATTGTATGTCATGTTAGCATCATTATTAAAAACGACAGTTGGGTCTATCAAATCAACATTAGAAATTATTTATAAAGATAAAATTATAGTGTAAACAAAAGGAATAGCCGAACAGGTAGTCGGTGGCGGTGTAAATCTTCCTATAACAATCCTTATAATTGAATTGAAGGATGGTCTTTTTAAATTTTTTCCCAAGATTAAAAAAAAAACATATAATTGAATTTTTGTCCTATGGTAATGAATATTAGAACAACCAACCAATAAAATATCCAACCTTCCCAACCAAGACCCAATTAATGGTTTAGATTTTTATCCAAAGAGGAAAATAGGAAAAATATTTGTCGCTGTCATTTCTTTTTTTGTCAACAATTTTGGGAACGACGAAATGTTGTAGGAATCTTCTCACTCTCTTCCGCGTTTCTACAATTACAAACCATAAAAACAAAGTTTGGTTTTTAAGGCTAAATTATTAAAAATAAAATATTAGGAACTCAAATCTTAATTCACAGTTTATTATTATTATTTTTTAAAAAAATTATCTGATTTTACATTTCTCCCTTAATCGTCCAACATTCAACAGTGGTTGAACAAGATAGAAGTTAGAACTAAGAAAATTTCTAGTACTACAAGAGTACCATACTCCCTCCCACTTACACAATAAATAGAATATGTAGACCCCACATAATTTTTAATACACTACTGATGTGGCAAGCAGTAAATAGAACAGAGTATAGTACCAAAAATTTTTGCGTAGGACAAACATCCATTAATATTTTAAGCGAAATGTCAAAACGAGCATAGTTTAACGGTAATTGACATATATCCATAAAGGTGGTGAGTTCGATCCCCTCCCCACACCTTGTGCTAAAAAATAATAATAATAATAACAATATTTTAAACTTGACATGTCAGAATCTAGAACGACTCACCATTAACAATTTTGTCTTTAAAATCTTCTTATCCCATTGTCTATTCAAGGTTATCTCAATCTGCCATTTTAAAAAAACGATAGCTCCTTCTATATTTTATACGTTTTCAAATTTAAACAAGTTAGCTTCCCTATGAATTATTTCAACATTTTGAAAAATTTATAAAACGTCAGAAAATTAGTATTGAAATTTTTGAAATGAGTGCGGAGAGTTAGGTGTGTGCAATTTAGCGTTTTTGAAATGGTCATGAAATTGGACCTTTTCTTTTCCAAAATCCCCAATTCAATGTTCACTGAATTCCATTTTTTCTCCTCTCTTTTCGTTGTCTTTTCCTCTCAGTTTCTCCCTTCGCAATCTTACGATTTCTCTCTCTATCTTCCCCCCCTTTATAATTCCCCCATCATCCATTTC
>NW_019104714.1:297290-308445 GCF_001995035.1 Momordica charantia
TTCTTCATTGCATAGGCCCATATATCTGACTAACAAAGGGAAGAGATCAACCCTCCAAAAGAAAAAAGATGTGTCTGTCAGGTTTGGTTTTTTAGAGTTAAATTGGCCAGTTTCAATGTTCATATTGACGATATTTTTGGGTGCATAATCGACTCGACTCCAAAGTATTTTGTAAGTTAGAGGCATAGGGTCGTGCCAATTAGGAAATATATGGGGAGTAGTTGCTCGGTGAGTGGTATCATTTTGGGTAACTCCTATAGCCATTCTTTGTTGTTAGGAGGGAGAGGTGGGGAGCTTTCAAATCTCCCCTCGGCTTGTTATACTATGGATAAATAAACCAATTGCTTCCTATCAGAGTGCTCTTATGTAAGGTCCTACGTGGTCTTGAGGAGGTTTCATCCTCTCTTTCGTTTTCCTTCATTTTCTTCAACGAACGGTGTTTCTTTCTCTAAAGAGAAGTGCCTAGATTTTCCTTTTCGATTAACAGCGTTATAACTCCTAATGCATGTTTTAATTTTTTGCAGGATCCATTTCTGAAACCAAAGGAAAGGAAGCCAGAACCAACAACAAAATGAAAGATACCTTCAATGAAGGTTCCAATTAAGTTCATCTAAAACCAGCCTTGATCTGGATTGGTGTTTTGTCTCAAAATTGTTATTTTGCTTTCTCATCTGAATTTGTCATTAGCTCCAAGGATATCCACAAGACCAGACTAGTGAATCTTAATCCTGAATAACCAAAATCTAGAAACATTTCTTTGGCTATGAACCAGAAGTGTTTCATTGATTATTCTAGAATCAGGTGTCGATCGGGAATGTATAAGAGGAATGACATTCGTGTCGTTGATTCTGTAGCTGTGTGGAGAAGTTGAAGGAATGAAAACGAAAATAAATCATCTCTTTTCTTTTTGGGACTGAAGATGCATGATTATTTGAAATTTCTGCAATCATTTTAAAATGTTTTTTTTAAGGTTTTTTTAAGATTGATTAAGATTTTAAAAGACAGATCAAAACTGGCAATGGTTTAGTAATGACAAAACACAGGTCTCTACGATGAATGATATGAATTTATTCCTTAATTAGTACATACATGTAACCATCCCATCTTCATTTTTCTTAACCATAAATGGAAAAGAAAAAAAAAACTGTTATTTCCTCTACAAGAACAAACAGCCCCTCCAATAAACCAAAACCCTTTGCAATAATGTCACTTTCTAAGGCAATTCTATGTCCATTGAATCCTCAAGCTTTTACATCACCAATCAACAATTCCATTACCAAATCATTCCATGAGTCTATTGGACCTGGTAAACACCAATGTAAACAATCATTCTGAACTTCTCCATTTCTACCCTCTGCAAAGGGGTGGAATTGCCTGTATGGACCCGGGTGCCCGTCGGGTCTCAACAGCGAAAGTCGGGTTGTGTCGAGAAGCTTCAAACTCTTGCCCTTTCCAGACCCAACCACTTTCTCAAACTCCTCAAGTTCAATATTCCTCATTGCTACGTCCACATCTTTCATGTCAACCTGCCCTTCCTTGAAGGGCACTGTCCTATTGCATTGCCCTCCACTGAACCACTCTCCATTCTCAAAGTGATCTGGTGTGGTGGTTCTGAAGAACACCAACGCCTTGTGATCGGAGGCCGTAATGAACTTAAATATCAGGTCGATCGCTTTCCGATACGCATACTCGAACCCCACGTCTGTCAAGTTCTTTCCCAGGCAGTTATGGCAGCCCATGACTGTGTTGTTCTCGTAGTATATAGCAGTCTTCAGAAACCACTTCCCACAAGCAAGTACTACATAGTCAAGATCCCCATACTGGGAGGTCCATTCTTCGTCGAGCTCGTCGAGATGAAGCTGGATCTCCGAACTCGAAACGCCATTTACATCCTCGAAAATGGCTGCTTTCGTAAGGAACGGAGCCCAGATGACCGAAACCGTGAAGTTGTGAGATGAGAAGCGCCATTTATTCGATCTGTATTCTTCATCATGGTAGATCTCAACAGCCTGTTCGACCTGTGGGACATTACCACTGGAATTTTGTCAGTAAAAAACCATCCTGGAGACATAAACGAACCAGCAAATCAACAGACAAAATAAATGAAACCAAAGAATGAAAAAGAACACGACAAGATTAAAGCTTCCAGTGGGTGGTGTTGGTGGTGGTGGGTTCCTTCCTTTACAATATCCAAGTCAAAGTTTTTTTCTATTCCACAAATGTGGGGTTCTCAGATCTGAATCCCAAGCAGATTTTATAAACAAATAGTGAGGTTTCACACCACATTTGGTCCACTATCAAGATTCTCTATCTCAAAATAAATAAGTAAATTAAAAAAAAAATCTTAGCTTTATTTATTATTTTAATAACTAGTGTGGTTGGTCGAAGGCAGTTAAATTGCTAAAGACTTGAGGTCTCTTGATCATATTGGCTTAGAGGTCTCAAGTTCGGATTTTTTAAGTCAATTTAATACCAAAAATCCTTGATATCTCCTAGGTCCGGACGCGAGTGCCCTTAAGTATGAGGAAAAAAGTTCCGATTCCAAGTTATCCGAAAGAAGGAGGACCGAAAAAAAAAAAACTAGTATGGTTGGTTTATTGGTGAATTATTGAAGCAGGTATGAAGTTTTACTGTAGCTGTAGGCCAGACATCCTCTCATTATAATGGCAGCATAAAGGAAGATGTAAGAACAAGCTTCCTTTGCTTCTAAAGAAAGTAAAGTTACTTGGGAATCAGACTTGTTAACCTTTTTCCAACGAGATCTAACCGTTAAAAAGACGAACAATACTTCATTGCTGACTGGACCACATTAATTTCTGATTCCTACCTGTCAAAAACTTAGTGGTGGAAAGTAGGAATTTACGGTATTGTTCTTAAACAAGAGCCTATTTCATGTAATCTCGTTAAATAATCGACTTTCATACGTTTGAGAAGTGAGAATGATAATAGTAAACAAGATTTGAAGTGCATAGTATGATTACATAGTTGCTTGAGTTGAGGCTTATTATTAAGGTACCTGAGAAAGAATGCAAAGCAAAGATTGTACATGGTTGCGTTGAATGGAATCACCAATGAAAGCCCATGATCTGTTCCTCATTAGATCGAGAAACTTCCCGGGATCGAACCTCGGCAATTCGCAGTCCCGGGGACTCCATCTCCAGTAAAGATACCCCAAATCGGGGCGCCCGTTGCGCAGACAATCCTGGTGAGCTTCAATGACATTGCAACTCTCATTTGTGTAAGCAGGGCCTGCAGGGTCTGCAACCCACTCTCCCACAAACATATCACATTCTGCTCTACTCTCTGAATATTGCACAAGGAAATCAAACTCAATCACCCTTCAAACTCACAAAAATCTCAGAAACAAAAACTTTCAACACCAGCATAAGCAGTAATTGGCATATATTTCTTCCTTCGAAGTCGGAAGTTCGATTCCCCGCATCCCCAAATACGACCAACTATTGAACAGAGTAATTAAGTGCAAAAAATGTAGAGAAAAGTTAGGAATAATGAAATGAAAGAGCCATTATTAGTTAGTTTTCTCACCATTTGGAGGCGATTGAAGTTGAAGTTGGGAAATGGGAGTGGAATCTGAATCTGGAGTTGATGAAAGTTTGAAAGAATCAGAGAGGAAAAAGAGAAGATAGAGAGCAGAGAAGAGGAAGAAGAGAGCAAGCTTGAGAAGAACATCCCTATGCTTTCTCAGGAAAAATGGGTTGGATTCAATCCTCATTTTCCCTCAACAAAACACACACAAAAAAGAGAGAGAAAAAAAAAAGAGCTAAAACCACACTTAATTTTGCAACCAACCAACACAATGCCTTAATTAAGAGGAAGAATGAAGATGGATGTGAAATTGAGCTGCTCCCCTTTCCCCTAAATGATGACGTGGATCGAAAATGAAAAAGGTTAATATATGAAAATATTGATGGAAATATTGACGTGTAGATGAAAATTTAGTACCTTGACCATAATTAAGATTTTAAATATTTACGTGGATTGATGGAGATGGATGTGAAATCTCCTTTTGAGCTTCTTACCTCCAAAATATTGACGTGGATCTAAAATGGAAAGGTGGATTAAATCCTTTATATCGATGTCGAATTAACAGATATATGGAAATGTCGATAGAAATGTTGACATATAGATGAAAATTTAATACTCTAACCATAACTAAGATTTTAAATGTTCACGTTGGTGGAGATGGAAATGTAAAGTTATCCATTTTACCGAAAAATCAAACAAAGAAATTTATAAAAATTATTTATAATATCAATAATCATTTCACTTTCAAAAATTATAGTTGGTTTAGTAACATTTTTTTTTCTTTCCTTTTTGGCATACAAAAACAGAGTACACGTAAGGGAAAAAGAGTACATACTGGTACTACATAGATAGCCAAGTTGAGGAAAATGAGATTTTTGTTTCTTGTTTTGTTTTTTGTTTTGAAATTTACTTAAAATTTTAGAAATATATTTTTTTAAAATATATTGATTGAAAATAGAATGGGTTATTCAATGACTCTGCTTTTCATAAATGAAAAAGAAAAAATAAAAAACATAAATTGAATTTATTATCAAACGCTATCTAAAAGTCTGATTTTATAGTGTTTTTTATTTTTATTATATTTAAATTCAAGTTTGTTTACTATGTTTTCCTTTTCACTTTCTAAAACTATTTTTTAAATTTTAACTAATTTCAAAAACTCCAAGTATATGTTTGAGAATTTTAAAAAAATTAAATTTGTAATCGTAACATATGTTTTGTTTTGATTTCTACTTTTGAAATCTTGTCAAATTTTTTTAAGACTTATTTATTTGAAATTATTTTGTTAGTTTTCAAAATTTTTCTAGATGATAGAAAGTTTAGAAAATAAAAAAGGTTGATTATGTAATTTCTTTTTAAAATTAAATATATGAAATTTTCTTTATTAATTATCTTAATTGAGAATGTGCTTAATATTTATTCCATCTAATTGCTAGGAGCACCTGCCTTGAGTTAGGATGATAGATGACGAGGGATGATATCTCGCACCCAGAATGTTCCCTAACAATCCGCCAAAGCCCGTACGTGAATGAGACCCACCACGTCCCATGCCAGAGGTGCTCTCTGGTCAGCTCCATCACCTATAAAAGAGACGAGATATTCTCAAGTGAAAAATCTGTCACTCAATACACAAAGTACTCTCCGTTTTCCTCATCTCCTTTGATTTACTAACTTGACCATCAGAAGACCTTAAAAAAGCACTGCACCGATCTCGAAGTCTGTTGTTACAGGTTCATTTGTCATAAGCCCGATATAATAAACAATACATTGATCTTCATTGAAATAGCTACAAAAGGGATAGAGTAAGAAATTATAAAGAGATGTGCATTTCAGATATTTTGGGAGTTTTAAATAGCAAAGCAAGTTGAATTGAGAAAAGGAAATGCAACCTAGATGATTGGCACATGCATGATGATGCATTGGAATTGCCCTTTTTCTTTGGCTTCTTTTTTCAAACCCCACATAAAAATAAATGCCTTCGAATTTTGAAATGTAATAAAATTTTCTTTTCTTAGCACGTCACATCACGTGCTAGCTGGCTCTCACTTTTTTCATGCACCCTTTTCAAAGTTGCATGTTCTATTATCTCCTGCCTCACCTTCCCATTTTACCCTTCCCCTCGTCCTTCGAAATTACAAAATAGTAAAAATAAAGTTTGGAATTATGTTAAGAAACTAAAACTCCAAAAATAATATTATCTAATATCCCCTCTCATACTTACAATGATATTAAAGTGTGAGTTTGCTAAATAACATGAATGTCGAAACTAACGTCTAAACTAAAAAGAAAAACAAACTTAATGCCAAAACGGAAATAAAAACTAAACCAAAGCGAATCAAAACAACAACCAGCCAGCAACAATCAATACTGTAGAAGCTGCAGCATGTCCTAGACGCTACAACATTTGACAACCCCCACCAACAATCAAAAAAATCCATCAACAACTAATACTGTAGAAGTTATAAAATACCGTAAAAACTGCAATGTATAGTCTCTTTAACACCTCCACCCTACTGCTTGAATCCTTAAAAATTAAAAAGGAAAAACCATCATTTAACGGAGACTGGGCTTAGAAATATATGGAAATTAAATTATTATTGAAAAATAATTTGCAAATTATTATTAGGTAGAAAAAAAAATTAGAAAATTTAAACTATAATTGATGATGACTCAACTTTATGTAATTCATGTCCTCTTACAAATGGTTGACATATTTCCCATTCCAATAATTTTCTGTCTTTGTCATACACCCCTTGGACAATCACAATAATTTAATGAATAATTGCTCATAAATGTAAAGAAAACATTTAAGATTTAATTTTGTCCTCAAATTTTATATTTATATTTGTTTTGTTTTTTTAATTTCAAAACTTTGAAACTTAAAAGGTTTTTTTTTTTAAATTTTTTTAATTTTTTTAAATACAATACAGGGGATAGAGATTTCAACTCACACATTTTGATCAACGAACTAAGCTGTTGGCAAATTTAAAAGGTTTCACTTCAAATACCTTCCAAAAACATTTTGTTAGTTACTAAAATTTTATATAAAATTTGTTAGTTTAAATCTTCTTTTGTTTGTATAATTTTTATGTTTATTTTATTTTGGACTCTAAATTTTTACATATTTTTATTTACCTCTAAAATTCACATACATTTTAGCATTTGTCACTAATTTTTTTAAAAAATATTTAACATAATCTAATATAGACACAAGTAAGTATTTTAAGTTAAATGTCAAATTTGGCAATGGATTTAAATTTATAAGCTAATAATTAGTCAAACAATTAATGGTAAGCACTAGAAAGAATTTTACTCTAAGATTAGAAACTTTACAAAATCAAGACTACAAAAATAAAATTCCAAAAGAAAACAAATATTGAGTAGCGTCTCTATATAACATTTACGAGCAAACAAGTTCTACTTAAATTGTTCAATTTTTAGCCAAARCGAGTACAACTCAATGGTACTTGGAATATATCTTCAATGAGAGGGTGTGAGTTTCATCCCTCACATATTGTTCTAAAAAAAAAGGTTCAATTTTAACTTCAAGTTAATCTTATTTATCCACTTCGCTACCTTTTAACTCGAATTAGTTTTGGCCAATTTGACAGTAGTTCAATTGGTCAAGACATTTATCTCTAAYTARAGAAGGCCGTGAGTYCAATCTCCCACCCCGGTACTAAAAAAACTAACTCTGCAAATAACTAAATGCACTTAAAAGTTGGATCATTTTTCAATTTGTAAGAAAAAAATACGGTTATCTACATTATTTTTCAATTACTTTTTGATAAACTAACAACATCAAACACACTTTTTAAGTGAACTAGAAAATACATGTGTGTTGCACGTATRATTGTGTAGTTTTAATTTATAGTAAATATTACACATACATATATCCGTGTTGTTAATTTTGAGAGTRCCGATTTGAAAAATTGTACGAATTATAACTCAAATCTATACTTATAATTGTGTACTTATAATTTTGAGTACTGATTTGCACCTATAATTGTGTAGTTTTAATTTATGGTATTGATTTTTAACATCTATACTTAATTGTTTTCCATATCTAAGAAGTCAAATCTAAAAAGAATAAAATAATAATAATAATATGTTAAAATTAAAGTAAAATGAGTGTCTCACATATTTTCGTTAATTTCCATATCACACACATTTCACTGTTTTCCTATCAAAAAATCAAAATCCAAATTATTAAGAAAATTTATAAAACAAAATTGTATCCTCATCCCAATAMTTTCAAAAAATGTATATACATTTTTTAAAAAGTGAAACCCCCATCTTAYACATTATATTAATAAGTACACAGTAAAAARATAATATTTTAATATAAAGAAATTTTTTTATTATTTTAAGTTTATTTATTTTAAATAAATTACCTAAATAAAATGGATCACAAAAAATTGTAACAATTTTAAAATATTTACCATTAAGAGAACTAATTTTAAGTGAATGCATGCCAAATTCAAGAGTATGGATTTTTTCTTCATAAGTTCAAACAACATTAGGAGTGAAGATTCAAACTTCTAACTTTTTTGTTGAGAGTATATGTCTTAACTTTTTTTTTTTTTTTTAGTTCAATAACACACGTAGCAGTGGAGATTTATCCTCCAACTTTTTCATCCAAAATATATGCTCTCATTAGTTGAGTTATGTTTAAGTTGATAATAGTATTGAATTTATGTATGATAACTTAAAGAGTACAGTATTCTATATTATAATTCAATGTTAATATTATGGTTTTATTTTATAAATTTGTAAAACAAAAAAATTTTTTTACTTAGACAATTGTTATGTAATTATTTATTTAAAATAAAATTAGTAACTTTCACTATAGTCCAACGGTTAGGATAATTGCCTTCAAGCAATAGATCCGGGTTCGGCTCCCGGCAAACGCCTTTACTACTTTTGAAATTGATGACTTTTCATTACATTAAATTTTTGCATTTGTGTTTTAACATTTTCAATTAGGCTAGCTAAAAAACCAAAATTCAAAATTGCTTTCAATTTTAAAAATTTGGAGAATAATCCAATACTTTTAGAAAATTTAATGATTTTTAGTAAATGTTTTCTACCTTTAAAAAAAGAAAAGGGAAAAAACCATTCTATGCTCTTTAACTTGCATATTGCTGAATCAATTAAAATCTTAAATTAATAATTTGAGGAATTAAAATGGCTAAATATATGTTAATTCCCTAACATTTTTAGGTTTTTTTTTTCAATTTAGTTTGTAGTGTCTAAAAATGTTTAATTTAGCCCCCTTATGTTTTAACTTTATTCAAATGTATATTTGTGTTTGTGAAGGTTAGAATTGACAAATGAAATGATATTTTATTGAGTTGGAGAAAATTTAAAGAAAGAAAAGACAATTTTCTTCTCTAATTTCTTAAAAATATGGAGGAGAAATTAAAAACTTTCTTCGGTCTSTTTTTTCCATTAAATTTTTGTCATGCAAGCATATTATAAGTCAATTTTAATATTTGCTGATGGAAAGAGTAGAATTGAAAATTGTAAAAAAAAAAAAAAAAATTATGGATTAAAACATATATTTATCCGATTAAAATCTCAATTTATTTTRTTTTTAGTCCGATTACAAATAAGACACGTGGACCAAAACAATAAGGATCATATAAGACAAAATAACGACTTGATTTTTTAGGTATAACTATCTAATGTCTCCAGTGAAATCATCAAGCTATCACAAAATAATCACGATGTAGGGTAACCGAYTTCTCTTTTAAGGAGTGTTTTTTAAATAAAAGAATTTTGGAGTCGCCACAAATCATATTGAAAGTATGATTGGACACTCAATTAAAGAGTAAAATTGATATGCATAAATATATTAGGTTTGGGAGTCATTTGGGTGTAGAAAATGTGTTAGCACCTACAAAAAAATTACCATATTTTATCTTATATTATCCAAATATCTTATTTATTTTGAATAATAATATATTAATTAGGAAATTTTGTTTTCATTTAAAAATGGTCTCATTTGGATCCAAGGATCAATCTAACTCGCAGGTGGGTCCCAAGATTAAAGTGTTTGCTCACTTAAAAGCCTCATCCCAGTGACTAGTTCTTAGGAGAGCTTTACCAAATATCATTTCTAAATAATATATATAAACAAACGAAAATTAAAACCTCTGAACATTTACTAAAATAAAAATGATTATCAATAATAAAAGTATTGTTACTTTTTATCCATCCTTGTTTCAGAGGATACGAGGGAAAGCAATAATTTTTGGATTTCTATTATTAACTCATTATTAGTAAAAATTAATAAATTATATTGAAAAATTAAATAACTATTTTTCATAATCTATTTTAGTTATGAATAAAATTTTAAAGTGTATCATGTTCTATTAAATTGTATCTTTTATTTTTTACTTTAATTAATTAATTATCAATAATAAATAAATTAATAGTTACCATTCCTCATAAAAATTGATTAATACTAATCTAGTATTTAAAAATAAAAGATATATTTTATAACTAATAATAATTTTTAAACTTTTCATAAAAATAAAACTATAGTATTACAAATTTTATACGAATTTATTAAAAAAATTAATAGACTCTTGCACTAAAAAAGATTGAATATTTCAGCATGGTTAAATATTTTTGTCTAATATTCACCTCAAATGTCAGTTTTTTTTATTATTTTATTATTTTTTTTACACCTCCAACCTCAACAAATGTTAGGTCATTTACTTTAAAGATATTTAGTACAATATTTTTATATTAATGTTATTAGAAAAATAAGAGAAAATAATTATAAAATAAACATGCAAAAATCTAGATATTTGATAGACTCTTATAAATTTTGAACCTAAGAGTTAACAAATTAAAATCATGCACAAATATTTTAAATAAAAATGGTATTAATTATAAAAGAGCAATGAAAAACAATAGTGAGTAAAAATTTAAAAAAAAAAAATCTAGATGTATATACATTCTTTGAAAGAGATTTGCCTCATCACGTAGTTAGAAAACTGACGCCATTGTTCAACTACATCAAGGTGGTATTGCAACGTTCAAAGTCTAGGATTTTGAGATATAGATTTGACTAATTTCATGCAACTTAAATGTACCACATATTGTTGGAAAATAAAAAACTTTAATATAGGATCTATGTATGGGACTAGGCTAAAGAACTATAAGTTATTTCAAATTACCTGAATCCATGAGTAGAGATACCAAATTCGTTCGTGGTTGGGTCTTCCTCAACTATGCAGCCTTAGACCAAAGATGGGCAATACTCTCTATTCGATGGGGGATAGGAGACTAAAGAAACATAGTATATTGGAGACCCCTGTATTTATAAGTTGATTCTAGGATTTCCCATAATTCTCTAGAATCAATGGGCTGGTATATGTCCAACGGGCCACACCACATATAGGAAGTTTATGGGTCCTAATTAGACCACTTATTTTTCCCATGAATAGTAGTACATTTAATTTATCATAAATTGTTACCCATTTAATGAAATTAATCAAATTAATTCCAACACATATGCCTTGAACTACTTTTAATTGTGTTTATGCAAGGATATGCACGACAGTGTATTTCAGATTGCAGCTCGAACTCGGCCTCC
>NW_019104715.1:5202-39714 GCF_001995035.1 Momordica charantia
TATATATATATTAATATTAATATTATTATTATTATTATTAATATTAATATTAACTCCCCTGCAAAATTGCAGGGGAGTGGGAGGTTTTGTGACGTGGGGAGTTTCCCCACGTCATCCCTCTTCTTCTTCTTCAAGTGTGTTAGAGAAGTGAAGAAGAGGTTACATAATAGAACAAAGAAAAAAAAGGAAACTCCCATCATTTTTCTCTCAAATTCTCTCAATCTCTCCCTCTTTTCGATCAAGGTGCTACCACAAGCACGATCCCGAGACCCAAGAGGATAGCGAGGAAGATCCAGTGGTGGTGTTCGAGGGGAACTCACTGAAGAAACGTTCTTCAATGGTTTGATTTTTCCCCTGTATTTCCTTCTTTCCATTTGGATTTTGTATCCCGAAAATCAGCAACGAAGATCCGCTTCCGCTCCGGGAATCACATCCCTTCAGATCCCCCATTGGAAAAATTGCCATGGGTTGGAGATTGGTGTAAGAAGCTCGAGCGGCCTATTTATTGCAGCGACCAACCTCTGGCATTGGTCACATCTGCAAGCGAACTCCATAGCGTCTCGCCCTATGGTGGGCCAGTAGAAGCCTTATTTGACCAGCTTTGCGACCAGAGATCGGTCCCTTATATGGTTGTCGCACACCCCTTTGTGGATTTCTCTTAGGGCGTAATTCGCCTCCTCTTGGTCCTAGCATCTCAATAATGGGAGGGAGAATCCCCGTTTATACAGCACGTCACCTTTGAGGACRTACCACGCCGCCTTGCGCCGTGCCTTCTTGAGGTTGATATGTTCTGGTAGGCCTTCCCCGCAAAGGAAGGCTTTTATGGGATCCATCCAGGTTGGGGCCATTACCTCTGCGCTCATCGCTTTCAACTCCTGAACAGAGAGTGCTTCTAGAATTTCAACCGGAATCGACTCAGGGAGCTCGATCCGGTAGGAAGATGCCAGCTTCGCCAGGGCGTCAGTGGTGGCATTTTCGCTCTGGGGTACCCGTTCGATGGTGTATTCCAGCAGCCAAGCTTGCAGCTCGCGCACCTTGCGTAAGTATTTCTCCATTCTGCTGTCCTTAATTAGCTCAGTACTATTCGATTATTTGGTTGACCACGAGTTGCGAATCGCTCTTTATATCTAAGCGCGTCGCCCCCATGGCTTCAGCTATGCGTAGGCCTACTATCAACATTTCGTACTCTGCTTCATTGTTCGAGGCTGAGAAGTTGAACCTTACCACGTACTCGATCCGATCTCTGTTGGGTGCTTGGAAGACTCCAGCTCCACTGCCTTTTTCATTTGAGGATCTGTCGACGTTGATGATCCACTTGCTTAAGTCTTCCTTTCTCGAGCTGGGGGGTAGAGTGAGCTCCGCGATGAAATCAGCCACCACTTGACCTTTCATCGCGGCTCTTGGCTCGAAGCCTATGTCGTATTCACTCAACTCGAGAGCCCACTTCATAAGTCTTCCCGAGGTTTCAGGCTTCTAGAAGACCTACTTGAGAGGAAAGTTGGTGAGGATCTTCACCTTGTGAGCTTGGACGTAGGGACGCAGACGTCGTGCTGCGACTATTAGTGCCAGGGCTAACTTTTCAACTTGTGGTAGTAGGTTTCAGCATCCGTTATAGCTTTGCTGGTGTAATATATAACGCTCTGCTTGCCATCGTTCTGTCTTATTAATACCGAGCTTACTTTGCTTGCTGAAACCGCGAGTTACAGGACGAGCTCTTCACCTGGCAGTGGTTTTGACAATAGCAGTGCTGAGCTCAGATAGCTCTTGAGCTCATCGAAGGCTATTTGGCATTTTAAGGTCTATTCAAAGCGCTCCTTCTTCCGTAAAACTTTGAAGAATGGCAAGCACTTATCTGTAGATCGCGACACAAAACGGTTGAGCGCAGCAATCCACCCGTCGAGACATTCGAGTTACTTCAGGTTCTGAGGTGGTTGCATATCTAACACAGCTCGAATCTTTTCAGGGTTCGCCTCTATTCTACGCTGGTTAACCATGAACCCAGGAACTTGCCAGAGGAGACCCTAAATGCACACGTCTCCAAATTGAGCTTCATTTGGTGCTTCCGAAAGACTTCACACGTCTCCATCAGGTTGGCTATGTAGAAGGTCGTCTGCTTGCTTTTTACCAACATGTCATCCACATACACTTCCATGTTCCGCCCTATCGAGTCGACAAACATTTTGTTGACCATGCGTTGATAGGTCGTTCCAACATTCTTTAGCCCAAAAGGCATTACGTTGTAGCAGTAGAGTCTCTGGTCGGTGATGAACGAGGTGTGTTCTTGGTCCGGAATGTGCATTTTTATTTGGTTATGCCCCAAGTAGGCGTCCATGAACCTTAAGAGCTCGTGACCTACTTTGCATCCACCAGCTGATCGATCCGTGATAGGGGGAAGCTATCTTTTGTGCATGCCCTGCTTAAGTTAGTGAAGTCCACGCACATCTTCCGTTCTCCGTTTGATTTTTTTTTTACTAATACTACATTCGAGAGCCATGCAGGGTAATTAACTTCCTCGATATATTTAGCTTTCAAAAGTTTTTGAACTTCTTCTACAATAGCTGCACTTCTTTCAGCGTTTACAGGTCGTCTTTTTTGTTTTACAGGTCGCACAGAAGGGTTTATATTGAGGCGACGCATCATGATGCTGGGATCGATCCCGGACATGTCTTCGTGCGACCAGGAAAACACGTATGGCGTTGCTTCTCAGGAACTAGATGAGCTCTTCCTTTTCTACGGCCCCCAGCTTTATGCCAATACTTGCACACTTTGGGCTAAGCAACGGGACAAGCTCCAGGTATTCCGCGGGCTTTACGCGGCCTTACTCGTCGAGTGACTTAGCTCCTTGAAGCTTGGGGCCCCCAGTGAATGCGTTGCAAGTTGATTTGAGGGTCACCACGTGACATTCCCTCGAAGTCTTTTGTTCGCCTTGTATCGTCCCCACTCCCTTGGGAGTTGGATATTTCATCGCATGATGTAGTGTGGATGGCACAACTTGCAGGTCGTGGATGATAGGTCGGCCAAATATTGCATTGTACGTCGACCTGACTTCAACCACTACGAATTCCACCATCTTTGAGACTCAGTGCTCTCCTTCTCTGAAAGTTTTGGGGAGCTCTATGCATCCTTTAGACTTAACCGGTTCTCCTAGAAAATCGACCAAAGGGGTGAGGCTAGGTCTGAGCTGACCTTACTCCCAACCCAAAGCAACGTAAGTAGAGAATGATAAAATGTTGGCTGAAGCGCCTCTGTCAACTAGTATCCATCTAACTGTCATGTGGTCGATCTAAGCTTGGATAACCAGGGCATCATTTTGAGGGTTGTGCAGGCTCCTCATATCTTCCTTCGAAAATGTGATCTGGTAAGGAGCGAGCTGTGTGAAGCTCGCACACACTTCACGACAAGTTGGTTTGTGCGCTTTAGGGGAGATCGGGTCATCTCCCTTTTTGTCCTCTCTCCTCCTGAACCGCCCGCTCCGTTTCCCCCTCTATTGAGAGCTCGCCCCTCATGCTTATTAAAATATCCCTTATGGATGAGGCCCTCGATCTGCCTTTTCAAGTCGTAACAATCGGAGGTATCATGACAGTGGTCCTTGTGAAAGTGACAGAACTTCGACCTGTTGCGCTTCTCTGAGTCTTGGTGCATGGGGCTGGGCTCGATGACCAGGTCGAGCTTTGAATTTTGTATATTAGCGAGGATCTCGGCTACTGGGACGTTCAGGGGCGTAAAGGGATCATACCGTTCAGGTCAGTCGTGCTTTTGATCTTGCTTTTATCGAGAGTGGCGCTCATGTTGTTGCTGGCGTGGCGGCGACCTTCATGCTGACCTCTTCTTTCTCGAGTTGGGCTAGTCCTGCCTGGCGGGTCTTTCTGCGATTGGATGAGCTCACTAACTTGCATGAGCTTCCTTACCCTCTCAATGCTGGCTTTGATGGTGAACTCAAGTTTTTTGGCAAGCGACCACTTTAGTTGTTCGTGGCATACTCTCAAGGCAAACATCAAGCAGGCGAACTCTTCGTTGCACGACACCGTGAACTGCGCAGCGAGGAACGCCCTTACGTAGTCCCTCAAACTCTCCCCTGGCTTCTGCCTTATCATGAGCAGGTACTGGAGAACTACTTCTGAGTCTCTTCTTGTGTGGCGAACTGGGTTACAAACACCTTGCAGAACTACTTCCAAGAGGAAATGGACTGGGGCAGTAACTGCTAGTACCATTTCCTCACTGATCCTAGTAAGGTCACGGAGAATGCCCTGCACTTCATCGGGTCGGGGTAGGTGTGAAAGTCCATCAACGACTCGTAGGTTTCCACGTGATCGATCGGGTCGGCCGAACCRTCGTATTTGTCAAAACTGGGGAGCTTCCCAATGGAATAGATCGGTGCAATCAGGATAGTTTGGGTGAAAGGCGGCTCGTCAGGCTTGTCGTCGTCCAACGTTGGCTTCACTTGAACTTTGCGAAGTGAAGGGATGTAAATCCCGGAGCGGAAGCGGATCGTTGTTCGTGATATTTGGGAAACAAAGTCAAAATGTGCAAAAATAAAATACAGGGGAAAATTATACCTTTGAAGAACGTTTCTTCAACGGTTTCCACCCGAACACCACCACCGTGTCTTCCTCGCTATCCTCTTGGGTCTCGAGACCGTGCTTGTGGGAGCACCTCGTTTGGAATGAGAGGAAGTGCAATTTTGCAGGGGAGTTAATTATTAATTTATATATTAATATTATTAATTAATTAATAATTAATAATTAACATATATATAATAATTAATAATTAATAATAATAATTAATAATTAATATATATATAATAATTAATAATTAATATATATAATTTATTAATTAATCATATTAATTAATAAATATAATTAATTATTAATCCAATTAATAATTAATTAATAAATATATATATATATATATATATATATATATATATAAATCAAATAAATAATTAACACTTAATTATTTATTACAAAATTAGAATGATATTCTAAAACATTTCTCTCGCATAACCTATAGTTGTAATGTACATCTTATGCACATTATTTTTTTTAACCTATAGTTTTAATATGAATCATATTCATATTCATTTTATTTGAATCTCATTCAAATAATTTTTCTCATAATATATAGTTTTAATTTATAATTAACTATATATTATAATGTATCAATATACATATAATCCCTTAAGTAATTTGAACAATTCAAATTCTTCCAAAAACTTGATCTTCGTTTTACCCGTTATGAGCTAGTAAGGGGACCTAATGGACCTACAGATCAGAAGCTACAACGATGCAAGATTAATCGGTCAAACTCATTGACCGAGTTAATCAAGATTCGTTAACTATAGGTCATTCCACTAAAGACCCGCAGTTGCACTCTTCTCACTGCAGAATGTTTTCGTGTCCATGGATATACGACCATTAATGATGAGTCAATCCTTCACGAGTGATCGTAACTCAAGTTGGGTCAAATTACCGTTTTACCCTTGAGTTACATCTTACTCCTTAAATACCATTGTTCCTCTAATGAACAACTCGGTTATGGTCCGACTAATAACCGGAAGTCCCTCTCGGGCCAATGAGAGGGTGGGACCCCTTGTTCAAGTCCCGGAGTCAGCATTTAAGGGAACACTCATCTACTCCCCTAAAGTCGGGGAGGAGTGAATTCCATCTTGTGAAGTTATGTTCCCAGCTCCCCACTCGGTCTCGTCCCCAAAATGGTAGGAATGTTGAGTCGGCGACTCGGGCCACTCTCGCCCATACAAATCAAAGAACGAGCCCTCACGGGCAAGAGTCCATAACTCACTTAGGATTGAGAATGAGTTGCCTGGTCATCCTAAGAAACAACAATCTATTAGTTAACGGTGTTACATCTAAAGATTCGCTATTTCGTGTTCCGGTCTTATACAAACTCATTGTATAGGATACCCCCACTCACATATCTCCACACGAACGACCTGGATCGAGTCGTCTGTAACCTTTACAAAGTGGGCCGTATCCATAGTGTTGCCAGGATAAGGTACCCGGCCTTATCCATATACTATAGACCCTTTAGGTTATTCACGAGACATTATCCACTTGTATATCAGGGTATATCAAATATATACCTCGTATATCAGGGGTATATCAAATATATACCCAGTATATCAAATATATACCCAGTACATATACTGTCTCGGTTACACTAAAATAACCTCGGATGTTTAGTTTATTGGATTTTGGACAATGCAATGCTATGAATTCAACAACAAATTTATTGAATAAAACTTTATTGAATATACATTTGTTTTTACATAAATACAAACTACGAGTTTAGGGCAACACACCAAACAAAAGGTCGTTCTTAAGTTCCTTCCGAAGTTGCTTAAACTGTTGTAGCAGGTCCTTGTTGTTGACTGACTTTGACCTCATTGGTCGCTCGTCCTTCTTGGCGAAGTACTTCTGGTCCAGAACTTTGCAAAGGTCCTGCACATTTGATGGGGAAAGGCGAGAGCGCAGGTCGTCTCGTCCTCGGGGTCGGTCATTCCCCCACAAGACCAACTTCGATGGATTTGGTCCTACAGACCTTTCTAGGTCCTCCCAGGTGGCCTTCATTTTTCCCCTTTTGGGGTCATGCTGGATTTCAAGCTCAGGCAGCTCGGGGAGCGGCACCCCTGCTTTTGCAAGGCCTTGGTCAGAGCTGCGACCTGGGCTCTCATGGCATCCATCTCTTCTTAGAGGTCGAACACCACCTCGACCTGGAGTCGAGACTTCATCCTTTGGGAGTCTGCTTGGGTTTTGGGTTCCGACCTATCGACGGCTTGGATGCTCCTGGTCGAGCCTTCGGGTCTTTCGACTCTCAATTGCTTGATATTTGAGAACCTTCTGTCATGGCTAGTAGCTAAGCAATTTGGCAATGACGTCGTTCCCACAGATAGGCCAACTATTGATGCGAAAATCTGCCAAGGCATGGAAGATGACCTGGGAGGTCAGGCGGCTGCACTTAGAGTGATTTCAGGGGTACCTACAAGGAGGTAAACCACTCCGCGCCCAAGTTAGTAGATAATCCGAGTTTAACAGAATCAGCTTCAGACAAATTTTATACCTAGACTTGTGATGCAGTGGTGTATTTATACACTCAATGGGGTAGATAGCTATCACATATGCGTATTTCCCTACTTGTGTCGGGCTACCTTAAGCGACCTCCGGTTCATGCTTTTGACTGGTCCCTCTACTCTCAATGAATGAGTCTTTGGCGTTTGGTTCGTTTACTTACACGATGCCGACCTGTTAGGTCGGCCTTCCTAGGGCCCCAGAACAGATCGACCACGAACAGTTGGACCCCTAACATTAAAAGTAAAATATGATTCAATATAAATATATAAGTAAGATAATAAACTTGAAATATGTAATACAATATTTTAATAGAATTAATTTCTTTTATATGTGTAGTTTAAAGAATAAAAACGCAAAAATTATAATATTATATTTTTATTTTATGGATGAATTTAAGTTTACTAAAAGAAAATATGTTTTATAATTTGAATTTATTAGAAATAAAAGTCTAAATTATTTATTTTACAGAAACAAAATTAGAGAAGGGCTCGACCCTTGGCTCCTACGTGGATCCATCCCGCTTTCTCCTAATTTCAAAACATTCCTTACGGTTGTTGTAATTTCAATTTTTGTCTATTTTAGTTATTGTACTTTTGAAAGATTTTGTCCTTATATTTTTTAAAGGCGACTATTTATTCTCTTCATTTTCCTTTTCATCTCATTTTTATCATAATTTTAACACTGACACTTAATTGAATAAGTTTTTTGAAAATTTCAAGGTTATTGAAAAAAATATTTGTACTAACGAGTATTCCTTGTGTATAAAAGTTGGGTTTTTGGGCTGAATAGCCTTTTTCTCGATTTTTACTCATTTTTTTTAAACTCGTGTTTTCTAATTTTTGCTGACATCATGGATATCAAATGACTTTCACTGTACCTCCATTAATTTTTTATATTTCCTTCCGTTATTTGAAAACATTGCATTTTCTCTCTCTTCTTTATCTCTCCGTCGCTTGTTCTCCGTCGGTGCTCTCTTACTCTCTCTGCGCTCTCTCTCCCTCTCTCTCGATCTCGCTCTCTCTACTCTCTCTCTCGCTTGTTCTCTCTCTATCGATCTCGCTCTCTCTACTCTCTCTCCCTCACTTGTTCTCTCTCTATCGATCTCGCTCTCTCTACTCTCTCTCTCTCTCTCTCTCCCTCTCTTGTTCTCTCTCTCGGCCTCTCTATCTATCTCGGTCTCTCTCCCTCTCTCGGTCTCTCTCTCCCTCTCTCGCTCTCTCTCCAAGATTTTTATTTTTATTAATTAAATTTTAAATTTGATACTTTCTCTTAATTTTATTAAATTTTAAATTATGAATGTAACGAAGGGGAAAGCAAAATTGGACGGATTAAATTTGGAATCCAATGATAATTGAAACTAGATTAAAGGAGAGATTTAAGAAAATTGAGGTGAGATTTAAGGAAACAAATTTGGATTAAATTTCAAATTTGAATATTAATGGACTAAAATTAAGAAGATTGAGGAGAGGTCGAGATTTTGTTTCCCTTCATTCCAATTTTCAAATTTTAACTAAAAAAATATTTAATCTCAAGATTTATTTGGGGTTTGAATTGATAAACATTCCTTCAAAATTAATTGAATTATTTAGGAAATTTATTCGTTTTATAAATAGATTTTAAGAAATTAAATTATTTGACCAAATAAATTAATTAATGGTTCTTAAAATTAATTCTCAATTAAATCGTCTTTCTTGCTCTCCCTCCTCTCTTGCTATTTCACTTTCTCTCTCCTCTCTCATCTCTCCCTCCTCTCGCTCTCTCTCTCATCTCTCATCTCTCCTCTCTCCCTCCCCTCTAGTTTATTTCGATCGATCTCTTTCTCTTTTTCCATATTCGATCGAGATTATCTCCTTCCCCATCGTAGACCAAACTTCCTCTTCCCCTAAGTTTTCTTCTGCGGCGAACGACCTTCCTCGTTGACTTTGATGCACGCGTCGCCGACAATTGCTTAAAATCACCAGAATCATGAAGGCTGCTGGTTAAAAAAAGAAAAAAAAAGGGAAAGAAAGAGAAGAATAATAATTAGAGAAAAGAGAAAAGGAGAGAAGAAGGAAAAGAGAAGAGAGAATGAGAGAAAAAGACCCATAGTTGCATAGGAGAGAAAGAGAGAAGGAAGAGAAAACAAAGAAAGAATGAATTAATGGAAAATGAGAGAGAAAAAAAAATTCTGGACGAAAGAATGGGTTAATGGAAAATGAAAGGAAAAAAAAATTCTAGAAAGAGAGAGGGGGATAGAGAAAGGAAATAAGAGAGGGAAATCTAAAAAATTAGTAGAGGGATAGTGAAGGTCATTTGGTATCCTCTAAAAAATGGTGGTAAAAATCAATACTGTAGTGGAAAAAAGCTATTAAACCTAAAAATCCATAAAAGTTGGGTTAAAATCTTGGAAATAGGGACCAAAATGACTTTAAAAAAAGGTAAGATGCCAAAATGAACGTTTTAAAAACATAAGAACTAAAATAAACGAAAGTTGAAAATAGAGAGACCAAGTACTAAAAAAAATTTATTTTCGTTGACGAAATAGTTTTCAACAAATTTAAATGTGTCGCTTGATGGCAAAAGTGACTGACGGTGACAAAATATCATTACTTGCGGCGGTCGTTGCCAAAAGTCACTTTTGGGATGAAATTCATATTTTGTTGGCAAAATTCTTGCTAATGAAATTACCCGAGACGAAGGTCAATTTAAATTAACAGTGATGAAATTAAGGACTTCTGCGACGATATTTTTTCATCCCGAAAGATGTTTAATAAAATGTGGGGTTTAATGCCAAAGGTGATGGTCTCAAGATTTCTTTTTTACACATTAATTTCGTCGGGAAAAATTATTCATGTGGCTCCTTTCCCCCTCTCCATTTTCTCTAAATTCCCCTCCATTTTATTCCTTAGGGTCCTAAATGCCCTTAGGTGACTTTTAGCTAGTTCGATGTACACAGTGCTAATTCAGAAGAATTTAGGGGTGGGTCAAGTATGTTTAGTTTCCTTTAGTTTTTTTTTTTGGTTCCTTGACGTATCAAAATGCTTTTTAGCGAAGTTCATTGTTTTGTTTTGGCTTCATTTTGACACCTTAGAAACCATCTTAACTAGCTTGATCAGTTCAAAGGGGATGGTTGGCATATTTTGGAATCATTATAGATTACTTGAGTTCAAGGTGATTAGCTGGTGTGTTTTGGGTTCATTTTGGCACTTATGCCCAATTTAAGTTTGAGTTCGTTTTGCCACTTAGGCATCATTTTAGATAGCGTGAGTTATGTGTAGTTTCCGTTTATTTTTTTATCACTTTAGGTACTTTCAATGTTAGTTCGGAAGGGACACTTAAAGGCACTTTTGTGTCCCTTTAAGCATGTTTTTAGATGAGCTTGTAGTGCAATGGAGTGCTTACATGCCTTGTATGGACCTTAGGCACTTAGACACTTTTAGGCCACTTAGATACGTTTTTAGGTGTAAGGGTGCAGTTATGTGCTCTACATCCACTTTTAAGTCCTTTCTAGGTTATGTATCAAAGTCAAAATGACACTCACACATGTTATAGGTTAGTCAATTGTCATTAGGACATTTTTGGTATTTGTCCATTGATATGAGGCTTTTGGGGTTGTGGACGATACCATACTGAAGATACTTATAGTGTCGTTGGATAAATTTATATAAAATAGTTATTAAAAAAATTGGACCTTTGTATTAAAAATTTTTATTTATACTGAAATTCATACTTCATAATTTTATAAGAAAACAATTTTTTAAAAAATAATTTTAATTATTTCCATGAAATAATTAATATATCAACTATTTATTTTTTGTTATAAATTCTTAATAAACCCTCCAAACACAATTTTAATAAGTCCAGATCTACCAAAGTTCCAAACATAGCTTCAACAAACTCAAACTTAACCAACCTAGTTTCTTCACAATCCAAACACAGATTTAACAACTCATACTTAATATACTCATGGTTTAATAAACCTAGGCAAACCTACTAACCAAACAAGCTCTACAAATTATCTATACAATGGAAACTCTTTGTTGTAAAGTTATGCCTACATTTACACAAAGTTATTGATAGTTAGTATTGTTCTAAAATCATGATTAACAAAAATGAGATGAAAAAGAAAATGAAGAGACCCAATTCTAATAACTTTTGAAAAGTACAGATGTCGAAACTAATATTTCGAAAGTAGGACTAATATGAAAAAAAAAATGAAAGTTAAAAGACGAAATTGAATTGATATCTTGAAATTATAAGAATCAAAATGATTTTTTTTAGTATAGAAACCAAAATAGTATTTAACAAAGAAAAAATCGTACAATCTAAGATAAAAAAACATAGACTAAAAAACTATAAACAAAGTGGCACAATAACCCACGACAGAACAAGATTGTCAAGAGACGGAGAAAATATATAATAAAATCCTGAAGCCATCCAATCTCAATTTAGCTCAACCTATTAAAACATATATATCTGGATATAAGAAAACAAAAATAATAAAAAGTCAAAAAAATAATAAAAGTCAGCTTCCATATATGCTTTTATTAATACAATTTTCATATCTATTACAATGTATGTTTTTTAAATACGGTCTTGGTCTTGATACTTTTAATCTTAGTTAACTTTGGTCTTTTGATAATTTTGATTTTGGTCTCTTTCTTTTGACGGGTCGATTTTGGTCTACACATTTCCAAATTTTTTCTATTTTAATTTTTGTATTTTGAAAACATGTTTTTTGGTCCATGTGCTTTTTAAAAATTACTATTTTGTTCCTTGTTTGTAAAATTTTAACATAAATTTTGTACACAACTCTTTCATGTAAAGTTATGGTTACATCTCAATCAATTTATTGAGTATAATATTGTATTGAAATTAATAAGATTAAAATAAATAAAAATTAAAAATAAAGAGATGAATACTGGCATTTCAAAAGAATATGGACTAAATAAAGTCCTGAACTAAAATTATATTTATTTTTGAGTAAATAGTTAGTAATTTATTAAAGTGGCCTAATAATTATTTACCTTTACTTGGGTCCTACAAATTTAATCTGATATTTTTTAAACAAATTTCAATGACTAGAATTTATTATTGGGAGTAATCTGTCGTAACTAGGCGGAAATTTTTACTCCTCCTTCAAGAAATCATTAAAGCCATGATCCTTCAATTTAAATAACTGAAGTACGAGAGAAGAAAAAAGCTCTATTTTTTATTTTTTAATGAGTAGGAGAAGCAAAAGTTGTTTAAACTTTTATGTGACAATTTAAAAAAAATAGAAAAATTTTATTTTTATCCATAGTGTCTACTGAATCGATTTTACATTAAACAAATTTTATCGAATTGAATTTAAACTTGGAAATGCTGAAATTAAAACCCTCTAAAAACTTGTCTAAAAAAAAAACCCTCCAAAAACTAAATTAGAAGATATTTCATGAATCAACCGATGAATCACATCAGATTTAAAAATAAAAAAATAAAAAACACTTAAAACAAAGGTCACAAAATATCCAAACTCAACCATAAAAATGTATCGCCATTCAAGGTAGGCAAAAAAAAAAAAAACTCCAAACTCAACAATAACAACATGATCAAATCCAACTAAAAGAATGCAATTAGAAGAACCAATATCTAAAGAAATAGCCTAAAAAAGCTACAATAATACACATTGAACAAAATTGTAAAAAACAAACAAAAGGAAATTTAACTAATTAACGGAATTAATTACTTCATTTTAATATGAGTACCAAATACGTTGATGTGTAAAATTGACTTAGTAAAATTACAAAATTGCACCACTCTTCTAGAATAAAAAGATTTGATCGAACTTTATAAAAGAAATAGATTATATACTAGTGTGATATCAGACATACTCGAATACTCAAGTCATAACGAGACTCGGTAATTTAACTTCTTGAACTTTATTTTTTATAAACTTTAAAAAGAAAAAGAAAAGATGAACGGCGTTAGTTAACGACGGAATAAATAGGATGTCGGATAAGACCACGAGTGTTAAAGTAATTTCAACGTTGGAAAAGTTGTGGCAGTGAGCTTAATAAATATTTCTAGTACTCAAAGACTAGTGGTCGGAGATTCTTCCTTAATTCTCTCTTTCTCCGATCTTTTTTCACACTTTTTGTTTTTTTTCTCCTTTTATTTTTATTATATTTTCATATTTTACTTGAAAAAAAATTATTTTTTACCTGACGAATTGTATTAATTTTTATTCTAAACTTTCAATTTCACCGTTGAATACTGAATTTAGATAAGTGTTGTAATTATTACTCTAGCTATTAAATTTCAGCTAATGCACCCATTAATTTTAACACGATATAGTGTTAAAAATACTTAAAAAAAACACACTAAGTTAATGAAAATCAAGTTTTGTACAAAATTAAGGCCCCGACTCCATCATCTTTGACAACCAAGACATGGAAGACATCCATATGCATTACGATGATGCTTTTGCTCCATACATGGACTACGTCAAGGTCCGACATACAAATTTATTATACATTTCTACATATTTGGGTTTTAGTTGGGAAAGAACTCAACTTAAAGAAGTGTACAACCCCACTCGTCATCATATATCGATCCTCGACCTACATATTCGACCAACCTATCATTCATGCCCTCCAAACTATCTCTTCAACTTTTCATCAATTGATGAAATATCCAACTGCGGCAGGACTAGCAACAATCCGAGACGAACAAAAAACTTTGAGGGAATTCTATGTTGCAGACCCTTATTATGCGCGACCATCACTGAGCCAGTAAACATTCCAATTTTTGCCTAAGGAAGAAGCCTCATACCAAGACCGAGGAATTCCAACCGAGTAGCTAGAGCTTGTGCCATTCATGAGCCCTAAAAATAAGGTCATCATCGACACTAAGCTGGAGCCAAGATGTTGAATGAACTGATTGAATTGCTAAAGACTAACATTGACATGTTCGCATGGTCGCATTAAGACATGCTTGGCATGGAACTCAGCATTATGATTCATTGTCTCAACATGGACCCTTTAGTTCGACCAATAAAACAAAAGTGTTGGCCCGTCGATGCTAAAAGGAGTGTTGTAATAAGTGAGGAAGTCAAAAGCTTATACGCTATGGCGGATCCAGGATTCTATGTCGGGGGCACATATGCATATAAAGATAATGGAAAAATATAAATTTTATATTAGAACTTGGCGATGTGTATCAATTTTCACATTACAATTGGATAATGTTGTAATTTTCACTTTGAATAAAAATGTGTCACAAAATTTACCATTCGATAAATTTTCATTTGAAAAATTGTTTTAAAAAATAATTTCATGTGTCAAAGTGAATGAGAAATTACATATGTTTTGGTATAAAAATAATTGATAGGATTTAGACAAAATCGACCATAGAGTTGTTATAAGTTTGAAAATTTACATTAGATTTTTGCATTAATGAAATTTGATTTTTGTTAAATTAGTAGATTTTTGTAGATTTTTAAAATTTAATTATTTGGTAAAAATTTTAAAATTACTTTTAAAGGATTAGACATATTTTGTCAAAAGAAAAAAAAAATAGACATTATTGGGTCAAACAAAAACATTTTTTTGTTTCTTTTTTTAAAAGAATTGGACATATTTTAGATAAAAAAATATAAAAAAAGAAAAAATTAACAAATAAAAAATATAGAAGGAGACATGAGTCAAGGTTAGGTCAAGATAGAGAAAAAAAACAAAAATGCGCTGCCCAGAATTTGAAGTTGGGACGAAGACGCGAGAGTGGAGGCACGAGTAATAAGCCAAACATAGAACATTTTCTTTGCTAAGTTGCATACTAAATTGTATTTAACGAAAAATCTAGGGGGGCACATGCCCCCTGGTTCGCCCCTGCTCGTGCGAGCTGATTTTATAAAGGAAATTCATTACTCCGCATGGCTATCTAAAGTAGTTTAGTTAAAAAAAAAAACTAATGGAAAATGGCAAGTTTGTACAAATTTCACAAGTGTAAGCAAAATATTTTACAAGTCTAAACAAATCGTGTCCGAAGGATAGTTTCCCGTTCATCGAATAGATCAACTCATCGACGTCACTGTAGAGCACGAGCTACTAACTTCTATGGAAGCTTACTTATGCTACAACCAAATTAAGATGCACATGTTGACCCACGAACATACCTCATTTGTGACCGATAAGGGGTTGTACTCCTAGAGTTATGCTCTTTAGCCTAAAGAAGTTTGGGGCGACCTATCAACACATGGTTAACATGATGTTCGCCAAGTATGTATGTTGAAACAAGGAGGTCTACTTGACGACATGTTGGTCAAGAGTAAGCTGATTGACTCATATATTGTCGACCTCTTGGAGGCCCTTGATGTGCTTCGTAGATACAAAATGAAGCTAAATTCGCAAGTGCACCTTCAGAGTAGCATCGGATAAGTCCCTCGACTTCTTGGTTAACCAACGAGGAATCAAAGCTAATCTAGACAATATCCGAGTTGTCTTGGACATAGAGTCTCTAAAAAACTTAAATTAATTACAATGCTTAAATGGTCGGATTGCAACCCTCAATCGCTTCATATCTTAGTCAACTGACAATTGTCTGCCTTTCTTCAAGGTGTTGAGGATCAAAAAATATTTTGAGTGAACTTTGGAATGTCAAGAAGCAATTGATCAACTAAAGTAGTACCTCGACTCGACACCCCCCATTGTCAAAACCTCTGTCGGGTGACAAATTGTTTTTGTACTTAACAATTTTTTAGAAAATAGTAAGCTCGACCTTAATAAAGGAACAAGAAGATTGGTAAAACTCCAGCTATTATACCAACAAGTCGATGATCGACGTTGAGACTAGGTACCCATGCATAGAGAAACTCTCCCTAACATTGGTCACCTCGGCTCGATGGTTATGACCCTACTTCCAAGCTCCCTAAGTCTCGATGTTGACCAACTTTCATTGAAGGCAAGTCTTTCAAAAGTCTGAAACTTCAGGAAGACTGATGAAGTGGGTAGTTAGTTAAGTGAGTATGGTATCAGCTTCGAACCTCAGACTACTCTATAAGGTCAAGCCATGAAAGATTTTATTGCAGAGCTGACCTCAATTAAGCTAGAATCTGAGGTTTGTGATCGATGGACCATATATGTCAACAAGTCATCTAATGACAAAGAGTGTGGTGACGGGATGTTGCTCCTCAGACCAGAAAGGATGCACTTCAAGTATGCATTGATGTTTAACTTTCGAATATCCAATAATGAAGTTGAATATGTCGCCAAGGGATAGCTTGGGTTGCTTGGGGCTTCAAGAAATATCGTTGAGGTCTTGGGTTCAAGCCACGAGGAACACAACTCTACCATGCAATGGCCCCTTGCATATGTACGGGTATTGGGATAGTACGCATACCCACTAGGTATAGGGGCGAAAAGGCCAAAGGGCCGCCAACTCTATTGGTAGAGTATTTTACTCATTATGTTTTAGTAAGTTTATTTGTTAGTCAGTTGTACAGAAGTAGTTATATTGTTCTTTACTTCTCAGACTTTTTGGTGACCTAGCGTCTTGATCCGTTCTTTACGCTTCCACTGTATTATCTGCTCTTCTTGTTCCTGCCATGGTTGAATCCTCCTTAGTTCCAAAAGATCTCTCATCTCCAATTTTTTTACTATCAACCATTTGTAATCTGATTTCTATTCGACTTGATTCTTCCAATTTCATGTTATGGAAGTTTCAATTAACGTCCATACTCAAGGCGCAGAAACTTTATGGATTCAACGATGAATCTTAGCCAAAATCAGCTGAATTTATGGAATCAGCCTCTTCCTCTACTGCCTCGGTTACCAGTTCTTCAGCAGCCTCCTTGACACCGAATCCTGCCTTTGATGACTGGATCGCCAAGGATCATGCCCTAATGACACTGATTAACGAGACGTTGTCTCCAGCGACATTTGCGTATGTTGTAGGTTGTAATTCTTCGCACCAAATCTGGGACACTTTGGTTTGTCACTATTCTTCTGCAAATCGTACGAATGTTGTGAATTTAAAGTCTGATTTACAGTCCATTGTCAAGAAGAACGGTGAGTCAATTGATTTGTACATTCAACGAATTAAAGAACTCAAGGACAAATTGGCTAATGTCTTAGTCATTATTGATGATAAAGATCTTATTATCCATGCTTTGAATGGCCTTCTGCCTGAATTCAATACATTCCATACCTCAATACGTACGCGACTCAGTTTCTCTCATTTGCGGAACTCCATATACTTCTTGTTTATGAAGAAAGTGTCATTGACAAACAAGCCAAACGTGATGAAGTATTTTCCCAACCTATGGCTCTTCTTTCTGCAAATTCTCCAGCCAAGAATCAAAGTAAGAATATTCCACGCGGTAGAGGATTTGGTGGCAGAAATCGCTTTCCGAACAATAATCAGGGCAAATCTTCCCAGCACCAATTCAGTGGTCAATCTAGTGGCTCAAAAGGTCGATCTTCTTTACCTTTTGGAATTCAGTTTAATCATTCTAATTCTACTTCTCAGCCACAACGGGTTGTCTGCCAAATTTGTTTTCGGATTGGTCACAGTACGATTGATTGCTATAATCGCATGAATTATAATTTTCAAGGGCATCACCCACCTCTTCAATTAGCATCCATGGTTGCTGCTCAAAACAACATAGCCTTGGAAATTTTTCTGCTCTTACCTCATTTTAGCTTACAAATTCGGGTTGCAACAACCATGTTACTTCTGATATGACAAATTTTACAAGTGCAACAGAGTATACTGGTGATGATCAGGTTACTGTGGGCAGTGGGTAAGCTCTCCCAATCACTCACCCAGGTTGTGGTGTTCTCACTACTCTTTCTTCTTAATTCTCACTTACAAATCTGCTTCATGTTCCAAATATTTCTTCAAATCTCATTTCAGTCCATCAATTATGCCTTGATAATAACTGCATTATTTCTTTTGATTATGATAAATTCTTTATCCAGGACAAATTTTCGGGCCAGATATTGTTCCAAGGACCAAGCATTAATGGACTTTATCCGATTAATGCTTCTGCGCTTTTTGCTTCCTCCAAGTTTCGTTCCACCCCTGTTGCTCATGTTGGTGCACGATTGTCCTCTTCGGTTTGGCATGATAGATTAGGACCCTTGTGATTCTACACTTCGTTCTGTTTTAAATTTCATGAATTTACCTGTATGCAATTCTTCTTGTGTATGCAAACATTGTCTGTATAAGAAAATGCAAAAACTCCCATTTTATAATTCTGTTTCTCTTTCATTGTTTCCTCTTGAGTTGATACACACCAATGTATGGGGGCCAACCCCTTAAACCTCTATGAATGGTTTTAACTACTATGTTTCCTTCATTGATAATATGTCAAAATATACGTGGCTTTTTACCATTACTCGAAAATACGATGTTGCTGTTGTTTTTCAGCATTTTAAACTTCTAGTTGGAAATATCTTTTCTGCTCATATTAAAATTCTTCGAAGTGATGAGGGCGGGGAGTTTGTTAATCACAGTCTTGGTAGTTTTCTTAGTACTCATAGCAATCTCCATCAAAAATCTTGTGCTTATATTCATGAACAAAATGGAGTGGTCGAACAAGAACATCAACATATGTTGAAATGACCTTACCCTTATGTCTAAGTCGTTCCTCCCTCTCAATTTTTGGCCTTTTGCCTTTACCACTGATGCATATCTTGTCAATAGACTCTCTTCTATTTCCCTTTCTAAAATATCTCAATTTGAACTCCTTTTCAAGAATGTCCCTGATTATTCCTCTCTCAAAGTCTTCGGTTGTGCTTGTTATCATCTCTTAAAACCCTATATGTCTCACAAACTGCAACCTAAGACCTCACAGTGTGTTTTTCTAGGCTATTCGTCTAACTATAAGGGGTACTTGTGTTACAACATGAGCAATGGTCGTTTATACACTTCTCGTCGTTCTATTTTTTATGAAATCTTGTTTACTTTTTCGAACTCCTCTGTTTCTTCTACTTCTCCAACTAACATTTCTCCCTCTCAATACCAAAATCCTCTTCACATTCTTTTCTCTTCCTTTACACCTCATTCTTCCTCTCTACCTTCACAATCTTCTTCTTCCTCTCTACCTTCACTGTCTCCTTCCTTTGTTCCACCAGCTCCTGTCTCTCCTTCACATCTCTTTTCCCCTAATGCCAACACAAATACTTCACCGAATGCTACCACTAGCTCACGACCTGATCAGTCCATAGTTTCTATTGTTGCTCCTTGTCTTGACAGTGTTGCTCTTGTTGGCTCTACCGTTAATGATAATTGTGGTTGTGTACCTACTGGACCTCCATCTGTTATTCGACCGAATGATCATCCTATGCAAACCCGCAGCAAATCTGGGATTTTTAAGAAGAAAGTGTTTATGGCCACTAATTCTTCTGATTCTACAGCTGAACCCACCTCTTTTACTGCTGTCTCTAAACTTCCAATTTGGAAATCTGCTATGGCTGATGAGTATCAGGCTTTAGCTAAACAGAGTACATGGGTTCTTACTCCCTCACCTTTTGGTAAAAGTACCATTGGATGCAAATGGGTGTATCAAATTAAGCATAATCCTGACAGTAGCATTGCTCGTTTAGTGGCAAAAGGTTACCATCAAGAAGCTGGCATTGATTATGAGGAAACCTTTAGTCCGGTTGTTAAAAAGCCTACTGTCCATATCGTTTTCTCTTTGGTTGCTCAATATAATTGGACTCTTCGTCAACTTGACGTTAAGAATGCTTTTCTACATGGTGAGCTTCCAGAGGAAGTCTATATGCAACAACCTCAATGTTTGTTGATCCCTCTCATCCAACCTATGTTTGCAAGCTTTTAAAGTCTCTTTATGGTCTTAAACAAGCACCTCGTGCTTGGTTCGAGTCCTTTACATCTCATCTATTAACTCTTGGTTTTGAGGCTTTACATGCTGACTTTTCTTTGTTTGTACGTCTTATTGATGGTACCATTACATATTTGTTGCTATATGTTGACGACATTATTATTACGAGAAGTTGTTGTGCCTATATTGATGAGTTTGTATATGTTTTACATCTTCTATTTGAAATGACTGACCACCTTGGGTCCCTGAAGTATTTTCTTAGGCTTGAAATTAGTCGGTATGTTGCTAGAATTTCTGTTTGTCAGACTAAATACGCCAAAGATGTCCTATTACGTTTTGAAATGTTTGCCTCCAAGTCCTGTACCACCCCAATGCGCTCACCACTACTACTGCTTTGGGTGATCCTTGTTCTGATGATGATGCCTGTGTTTATAGAGCTATGGTTGGTGCACTTCATTATCTTACCTTCACACGCCTTGATATTGCTTATTCTGTTGGCAAGCTTTCTCAACATATGCATGCTCCTTACTCTAGTCATTTAGTGACTGCAAAACGTGTTTTACGCTATATAAAGGGCTCTTTGGATTCTGCTATTCTATTTAAGAAGGCTGCTTTTCCCACTGATGCATCGTGCTTAACTGCTTATTTTGATTCGGATTGGGCTGGCGACCCTTCCGATAGACGGTCAACCACTGGTTTTGTTGTATTCTTGGGGTGTAATCCTATTTCTTGGGCTGCTAAGAAGCAGTCCAACTGTCTCTCAAAGCTCCATGGAAGCTGAATATCGGGCTCCGGCTATTACTAACGCATAAATTTTTTGGTTGCGTCAACTTCTTAAAGATCTCCACATTATCAGTTTCAAGCCCCCAGTTCTCTATTGTGACAATCTCTCAGCTATTCAACTGGCCCGAAATCCGGTCTTCCATGACCGTACAAAGCATATAGAGATTGACTTCCACTTTGTTCGTGAACGAGTATTTCAAAAGGATCTTGATCTTCATTCTATTTCTACCATATATCAACTTCCTGATCTGCTGACAAAGGCATTCACTGGGGATCGTTTGTTGTTCTTACGGGCCAAACTCATGTTTTGTTAAAAGACTTATTCGTTTGTGGGGGGATATTAGTGGAGTATTTTACTCATTCTGTTCTAGTAAGTTTATTTGTTAAGTCAGTTGTAAAGAAGTAGTTATACTGATGTGTACTTCTCAGATGTATAAATACTCTATAAGCCTTATCATTATTTATTAATGAAAATAGATCTTTCACACGTGTGAAAGATTATTACAGACTCCTGGGTAATAAAAAAAATAATTAAGTTGAATACCAAGCACTTCTAGCTGGACTACAAGTGGCCCGAGGTATAGGAGTCAACTATCTTGTCTTCATGATGTTGGGTTTTGTGCCCATAGCTCGTGTATTTATAATTTACGAACAAATTATTCAATAAAGAGTTATTTTATTATTTCTTTGCATTACTCGTATTCCAATAAACTAAGATCCAAGGTTATTTAATGTAACTTGAACAATATATATTTGATATACGATATATATTTAATATACAATGTATATATTTGATATACCATATATAATAAATATACAGAATATATTCGATATACAACTGGATAATGTTTCAGTAATAACCTAAATGGTCTATAGTACATAGATAAGGTTGGGTACCTTATCCTGGTAACACTATGGATACGACCCGCTTTGTAATAGTTACAAACGACTCTATCCAGGTCTTTCATGTGGAGGCATGTGGAGACATGTGGGTGGGGGTATCCTATATAATAAATTTGTATAAGATCGGACCATGAAATAATTAATCTTTAGTTATAACTGTTGGGTGTGTTGCCCTAAACTCGAAGTTTGTGATTAGGTAAAAATAAATTTATATTCAATAAAGTTATGTTTCTTATTGCATTGTCTAAATCCAATAAACTAAACATATAAAGTTATTATCATGTGATTGGGACAATATATATATTGGGTATATATTTGATATACCCTCGATATACAAGTGGATAATGTCTCCGGAATAACCTAAGGGTCTATAGTATATGGATAAGGCTGGGTACCTTATCCTAGCAACACTATGAATACGACCCACTTTGTAAATATTACAAACGACCCCATACAGGTCGTTCGTGTGGAGACATGCGAGTGGGGATATCCTATATAATGAGTTTGTATAAGACCGGACCGTGAAATAGCCAATCTTTAGATGTAACACCATTGACTAATGATTGTTATTTCATAGGATGATTAGACAACTCATTCTCAATCTTGAGTGAGTTATGGACTCCTGCCCGTGAGGGCTCGTCCTTTGATTTGTATGGGTGAGAGTGGCCCGAGTCGCCGACTCAACATTCCTACAATTTTGGGGATGAGACCGAGTGGAGAGTTGGGAACATAACTACATAAGATGGAATTCACTCATTCCCGACTTTAGGGGAGTAGATGAATGTTCTCTTAAATTCTGACTTCGGGACTTGAACAAGGGGCCCCACCCTCTCACTGGTTCAAGAGGGACTTCCGGTTATTAGTCGTCAGACCATAACCAGGTTGTTCAATAGAGAAGCAATGATATTTAAGGAGGAAAATGTAACTCAGGGCTACAACGATATGACCCATCTAGAGTTACGAGCACTCATGAAGGATTGACTTGCCGTTAATGATCGATATTCGTGGACACAAATATTCTATAGTGAGAAGAGTGTAGTTGTGGGTTTTTAGTGGAGTAACCCACAGTTAACGTATATTGATTAAGGTGGTTAATGAGTTTAACCAATTAATCTCATAATGTTAGAGCTTTTGATCTATATGTCCATTAAATCCCCTGCTAGCTCACAACGGATAAAACAAGGATCAAAGTTTTTTTAAAAGAATTTGAGTTGTTCAATTTAAATGATGGATTGTAGGTTAATTGTATAAGATATAATTAACATAATATATATAGATACATTATAATTATAATATAAAGTTATTTATAAATGACATTAATAATTAAACTATATATATTATGAGAGTTATATTTAAATAAGATTCAAATAATAATTAATATGAATTGGATTCATATTTAAACTATAGGTTAAAATTAATGGGTATGAGATTCACATTAAAACTATAGATTATGAGAGAGATATACATTTGAATATGATTAAATAATACTTTATATGATATTTAATTATTATCATTAATTAATTAGTATCATAATTGATTAATTAGTTTTAATTTAATTAAACCAACCTACTCCCTTGCAGGATAGGGGAGGTTACTTCCTCCCCACTCTTCTTCTCTCAAAAGCTCTATCTCAAATTTCCTCTCTTTTAAAAAGACGGTTCCCACAAACCGATCCTTCCCAAGAGAATAGTGAGGAAGACTTGTTGGTGGTGTCGTTGAACTGCAGAGAAAAACGGTCTTCAAAGGTAGGTTGCTCTACCCCTCCCTCTTAGCATTGTTTTTATCTTTTCTTTATTGTTTTCTAAAACAAAATCAAAGCACAATCGTTCATCCACTTCCGTTGCGGGATTCGATCCCTTCAATTCGTATCAGACCCAGGTTTATGCTTTCGATCTTGTTTTGAATTACATAGAAAAGAATGGTGGGTATTTTGCTCTATATTTGACGTATGTGGTTTGCAAATAGATGTTTTCAGTTTTTGGCATTAGATTTACAGTTTTTTTCGTTGATTCGATCAATGTAAGAGCTCATTGTTTTAGGCGTTTAATCTTGTAAATCGAGTCTGTAAGTCTGTGCCGTTTGTGGCAAGGAGTTGCTGTGAAATAGTACCACAAATTTGAAGCAAAACTGGAGGTTCCCCGTGCAACCCGAGCGGACAGCACCTGGACGCTGGGGGTGGGGCTTAGGCACTGCAAGGACTGCAGAAACCCAAGAGTTCGAGCTTGCTGCAGAGGGGGTAGCACCTAGGCACTATCCAGAAGTGCCTAAGCACTAGGCACGGGTGCCGGGAAATTATTTTTTATTTTTTATTGCTTGCTTTTCTTTCATTTCTTATAGGATGCCAAAAACCAGTCTTTTTTTTTAATTATTATTTTGAATGTATAATTAATTAGTTACATATGTTGCATAAAATATGTCATATAGTTTTAAAATCCCACTATAGGATACATGCATCATATGTGTATTTGATATATTATATATATGTATGTTCATGCATCATATAGTTATAATTGTTATAATGTATGAATGTTTGTTTTAATTTTCATGTATGATTAATATAATAGTTGTATTGATTTCATGAAAATTGAATTGCATTGAACATGACATTACTTAAGTTAATATAATTTTTATACTAATGTATGTTGTCAATGCATGATTATAGGTTTAATTTCTTAAAGTTTGTAAGAGTGATAAAATTTTGGTAGATAGAAATTAAAATCTATAATAAAGAGTTGCATGCAAACATACGGTCTAAGTTAATTAATTTTAAAAGACCTTAGTAATATGATTAGGAGTAGTCTTTTATTTCGTTTTAACTAAGTTTAAAATGAAATTATAAAAGAATAACCATAAAATATTGCCTATAAGGGAACCCAGTCTAAGGAAGGTTCTGTATTGGTTGAGGTATTTAAACTGACGGTAAGGGAGCACCTCTAACTAAGAACCGACCTGTGGGTTGAATTAGTCAATATTTTATATGCATGCAATAATATCATTAGTTTATTAACACGTTTAATAAACTAAAACATTAATGTACAACTTCCAATATAAATAGTTATATTGGGCCGACTAAAAATTTACTTAGTTAATTTCACTTAGCCAGAATTTACCTAAGTAATATACCCTAGTCTTAGAATACTAAGTGAGAGAAAAAGAGAATATGTAATATACTATGTATATTTTTTATATACAAGGTATATATGACATATCATTTTTTCACATGTTTCTCCTTAAAGTTCACACTGTGAGTTCCATGTTAGGCCTTGTGTCGTCCTGGATGCAGCTTTCCTACAGAAAATGTTTGTATGGTTCAATATCGAGATGAATGGATATAGTATTCATATTAAGTGGGAGAAGGACGTGTGACAACACATCCTCTGATCTCCGCCATTAGTTTGGATCGTGAGATTTTATATGTGACCTGCTTGTCATCCTGAAGCGATCATGCCTACGGAGGGTCCATTAAGAGACTAAAAATGGAGGTTTTGTAATCATACCACATCACTAAAATCGTTTTTCCTCCAGAAAATGAACAATCGTCTTTCATTGCCGAAGACAACTTTTTCTTGTTCTCATCCTCTAAAGAGTGAATCTGCTGGTTAGGAAAGCTTGTGTGTCTTCATTAGACGTATGTTCACCATTAGTGCATGTCTTGTTGAGGGAGTTTTTGGGGCATATGATAGCTTAGATTTCTTGAATATAGTTTTTGTGGTGTGCTAGATTTTGTGATCAAGACAACATTGAGCCTATACATTAAAATTAGATCTAATAGATGTTGGTTTTATAATAAAATGTTGTTTCTTTATAATTCCTAACATATTTCCCTTTTCTTTTTTTTTTTTTGAGATTTTGCTGGAGATGTAGTTGAAATCTAAGACATAAGGTTCAAAATAGAGTTGTTTTAATATTGTTTAGATATGCCATATTTTTTAGTAAAYTTATATGGTTTACACAACCCCAAATATTTCTTTTAAAACTATACGTTGCGTATATATTGGGTAAATCTAATTTCATGTTATCYAGGAACCATACCTTATTATCAAATCTTTCTTTTGAGTAAAGTGTATATTTTAAAACTATATACTATCCAATAACACTTTAAATTTTGAGATGTTGCTAATTTTTGTGATTAAATTTTGTCGCCATATTTACTTTTAGTTATTGGTGTTGTCTAGTATGATGTATGGATGTTGTTCAATTACTCTAGCAACTATAATTATGGTTGATGTAATAATATAAATTGTTACGGTAATAGTACGTATATACCCGTATGAATAGAAAATGGTGTCCTTATTTTCATATAAGGATGGACAGAAGAATATAACTAAGAGACTTTGAGAATTATTAGAAAAAATTTTCTAATTTTTTATTTCATAGAAGTAACTAACTTTTCAGATAATAATTAAAAGTTTCTACCAAATTATTCTTTAATTACTCTACCAATTATGACCACGGTTGAGGTGATTATTAAGGTAATAGTATGTATATACCTCGTCTAAATAGAAAATCGTGTTGTTTTATAAGGATAGATAGAAGAATATTCGAAGACTCTAATAATTAAACAAAATAATAATTAAAATAGAAACAAAATAATAATTAAAATAGAAATTAAGAATTTTTACCTAATTATTTTTCAATTACTCTACCAAATATGATTATAATTGAGGTAATAATACAGATTGTTAGGGTCATAGTACCATATACCCGTATGAACAAAAAATCGTGTCTAAGAATAAACCTAAAATATCTAAATATCTAGAGATTCCATGAATAATTGGAAATTTTTTTATCTATTATTTAATAGAAACAACTAAATGTCAAATAACAATTAAAAGAAAACTTACAATTTATTATTTATTAGAAATTAAATAAAATTCAACCAACTATTCTTCAACGTATCTGAAAGTGAAAAAAACAAAATTAGAATGAATCAATAGACACCAAATTTTCTTCTCTCATAGGAAATGAAGATATTTGGAGATGCATCAACAAATTGTTGTAGGGTGGAATCATGGAGAATTGAAACTTGACCACCACTGAAGTCATTGTAGTTGTTCCGTCCTAAATTTCATCCTTTGGACTACCGGCGAACAAATAGTATAATGGGTGAAATCAGTATAATAATATTTAAAACCATGAAAAGTAAAAATGAGCTAGTAGGTAAAATTAAATAGGTAACGAATTAATTAGTAGAATTTTGTAATTTGTGGGATTGTAGAGATTATTTGATTTTCAAACAGAATTCCAATTAGTTTGATTTTGAAACAAAATCCTGGATATTATTTTAAATAATATTTTTTTAAAAATAAATGACAAAACTAGTATAGGTTTCGAACTAATTACAAAAATAGGGCTGTAGGGATGGACTGCGATTTGATCAAAGTCGCAGATGTGGGCATTACCTGCGACTAATGCCAAAATCGTGGTCATTGACAGCGATTTCACTGCTGCGACTTCTACCTGACGTGACTTTAGTGGAGCCACGTCTCTACTGACGGGCTCTTTTTTGGAAGTCGTAGCCACTTCATTTGTTTTTTTTATGACTTCCCACCAATATCCCTTTGTTCTTTTTTTATATATATTTTGAATGTTATTTTAAAAAACCAGAATTTAAGAAAAAGGTGAAAGTGACGTATCATGTACACGACTTCTGCCTAGTCACCTGCCACGTCAAATATACACGTTTGCACGGAAATGACAGGCATTGTACGCAAGTTTTGACTTTATTTTGACATAACCTATTTTTGTCAATAGTTTTGAAAACCTAACTTACATTTGAATTTATTTGTTTAAATTACATTTATTTTGTAGTTATTTTTAAGCTAACATTATTTTTGTAATTTATTTTTAAAACTAGATTATTTTAAAACTAGATTATTTTAAAACTTTGTCTCAAAATCCCGGGTTAGTTTTATTTTGTAATTTCGTTTATCTATTTAGATATTTTAGGAATTGATTTTTCGTGGAGACAATCTCTTGTATTAATTGGAAGGGTAAATTTGAGAATTGACATATTAACTAATTTCCATGAATCAAGAGAGGAGATGTGGGCGGGGTAAAAATGAAAATTGACTCTTTCCATAATTTTTTGTAAAATAAATGTTGGTCATTATTGAGAATTATAAAACTTATGACCATTTTTCATTACCCTATCATGTGAGTATCCATTACTCAGGATTTCCCCTTTCAAAAATAAAAAAGTAAATAAATACTCAGGATTTCCGTTTAATAAACAGCCATAAAATGAAGATAACCCACAAAGTCTTAAATACATATTTATATATATAAAAAAAATCAATATATTATTTGTTTCAATTTATTGTTTTTTAAAATTATAAAAGTAGCAACATATTTTTTTAGAAAAATACGTTACTTTTTTTTTGTGATTTGAGTAAAAGATTGGAATATCTTTCGAGAGTAATTGAATGGGCGGTGAATATGTGTATGTCATTGAATGCATGATGCTATGAGATTAATCTTGTGGAAATTAATTGATGACTCACATGAATTTTCTGAAGAGTAATGAATAATTGTACTATTCTTTTTTATTTCTTAGAATTTTAGAGAAGTTAATAAACAATTCAATTTTGCAGTTAATAATCGAGGGCATTAATGTACTTGGCAAGACCTTTGGTCAAATATTAAAGAAGAATTAATTAATATTAATTACTCTAATTTAATACCCTGTTTTTATTTTTATTTTTATTTTTACTCATACCTAACTTTTAGGTTTTTCGTTTAAAAAAAATCAATTTTTACTCTTAAATTTGGCGAGATGTTTCAACTTTTATCCTGAACCTTTTTTTTGTTTTTTGAGAAATTACCGTAGATGTTAAATTTGATAATTTTTGCATGTCTTACCTTATTTTCTTATAGAATTTCCTTCAAAAAATTATTTAAAACAATATATTCTGAATTTAGTCCATATAGTTTTATTAGTTTAATCTGGTCTCTATAGGTTTAAAAATTTTAATTTTATTTCTAAGTTATGTTAAACATAATTGTCCCTAGGCCATTTTTACCCTATGAAAATGGACCTATATTCTTCTATATATATATAGATATATATTATATTCAATATGGTAACAACCATAATGATAGGGACACAATTTGTAAAATTTAGCCCAACCATATAAACTAAACTATTGAAACTTTTAAAACTAACCAATTGAAATTAAACCTACATAGACTAAATTGAAATTTTAAAACCATAATAATCAAATTAAAAATACGTCTAAGCCAAAGCGAACATAGTTCAATGATAATTGTCATATAATGTTGTGAGTTCAATCCCTCACCCCACATGTTGTACTAAACAAAATTGAAAGTATGTCCAATGTAATGGAAAACAAATTGATCATTTAACTTTGATTAATTTTTCATTTGTTGTATTAGCAGTCTTTTTAAATTGAAAATGGATTGAACTTATAATTTAGGGTAAAATATATTTTTGGTCTTTGAGTTTGAGGATAGGTTTCAACTTGGTCTCTCAATTTCAAAAAGTGACTGTTTGATCCCCGACCATTAGAAAATAGTTCTAAAAGGTCTTAGAGTTAAACTTCCGTTTAACAGAATGCTAACGTGGCAATGGTGAGTTTTATATTTTATAAATTTTATATTATCTTTAATTATATGAAAATTTTTAATCATTTTCCTCCTCATTTTTCTCTCTCTTTTTTTCCTCTTTCTCGCTCTTCTCCCTTCTTCTCCCTGTTCGTTTTCCCTCCCCCAATCTCTCCCCCTCTCTTTACAAAATATCTTTCCATGAAAATCAACTTCAGATATGGGTAGTGCTTGAAAACTAACTTCCTTTCTTTCTTCTCCAGCCTCTATACATCTCTTAGTGTTCAATAATCAAACTATACTTGAAACTGTCTCTTTCATTCAACTTACTCCTCAATTTTTTATGGCTCGTGAAGAGATGAGTTATCCTGGAAAAGATTTAGGATACATGACCACAAAATTAGTAGTGAACCATTGTCATTTTCTAAGTTATTATACGTAAATGAATCAATACAAATTGAAACCAACTTAAAATTTACAAATAGAAGTTATGGAATGATATTTTTGCAGAGGGGAGGAAGATAAAGGGGAGAGAAAACAATCGGGGAGAAGAAGGGGAGGAGAGACAGAGGAAAAGAAGAGAGAGAAAGAGGGGAGGAAATTACTCAATAAAAAAATTCTATATAAATAAAAATAATATAAAATTTATAAAATATCCAACTCAGTCAACCTTCTGTTAGTTCGGGGACCAAATTGTCACTTTTTTAAATTTAGGGACCAAATTGAAATCTATCCTCAAACTCAGGACCAAAAGTGTTAACTCATATATCTTTTTCGGTCATTTCAATTGTTATTACAATTCATTTGATAACCTTATTAGTCGATGAAATCGTAGGACTCTATGCTTTCTCAGAAAAAGACATGATAGCTACTTTTTTCTGTATAACAGGATTATTAGTTACTCGTTGGATTTATTTGAAGCATCTACCATTAAGTGATTTATATGAATCATTACTATTTCTTTCATGAGGTTTCTCCATTATTCATATATTTACGTATTTTAAAAAATATAAAAACCATTTAAGTGTAAGCGCAATAACCGCGCCAAGTACTATTTTTACCCCCTATACTTTATTAACTTAAATAACAATGTGTATATATCTATAGCTATATCTATAGTATATTAAAATGGAAGGATCTCGGAAAAACATTTTGGGACGTTTTTGTCCCTTCCTTAATTTATTAATTTACAAATTAAATTATGTCATTAATAATTTATTACAAATATTAAATTAATTAATTATTTATTAATTATCAATAATAATAAATGTATATCATCCAAACAAGGTTAGAATGCAAAAGGTTTTCTACACCACAAAATTAAAATTTTTTTTTCTTTAATTACAATTCATATTAGAATTTCAAAAGTTTTGTTACGTTTTATCTCCTATTAGTATAAAACATACTTTCTTTCACGACGTTTTCACAACACTTAATTGTCTCAAAACATTGCTCTCAAATATTATTCAATCTCAAAATTATGTTGGTGACATATTCATTAAATTGCAGAGAATACATATGTCAAATCTATATCTTGAATACAAGGCTTGCGACGTTATCGTTCCATAATGTACGAGGTTAAATAATAATGATTTTCAAGCATCAACCTATTTTAGATTAGTGTATAGCTAAAGTTTGATTTTTTTTACTATTATTTTTTATTGTTCTTTTATAATTAGTGTTTCATATATCTAGAATATTTTTTTAAAAAATAATAATATATTGATCCATTACAAACTCATGTTGATTTTGTTGAAAAAGAAAAATCGTGTATGTACATCAAAAAGTTTTTAATCAATTGTAGAGAGTAAATTAATAAATTAATTATCAACAATAATTTGTATGAAATTTTAAAATTTTAATAACTTTTTGTCTGTTCATTTTCCATCATATAATTTAAATATATATATTTTTAATAATTTTAATTATAATATGAAGTTGAATTAGTATAAATTAAAATGTTTAATAAATAACAAAATGTGAGCTTGAAGGTTTTTTTAGATTTTTTAATAAACAAACAAAGTATGTTTTAGAAATAATGGGTCCAAATTAGATGAAGTAAAATTTTCAAAATAAAAAATTAAAGTACTTATATATTTTTAATCAATATATTAGAAATATAAAATGTAACCTAAAATTGGTTAAAAAAAATGATACAAAATAATGCAATTTAAACACACTCTGTTTATGCAAGGATATGAACAACAGTGTGTTCCCGATTGTAGCTCGAACTCGGCCTCCGGACCGACCTGAACACTTGGGCGGACCTGCACAAAAAGGTGAGCACTCCGACGATCAAGTCAGTATAGGTCGGATTCCAAGTTTAGTTCGAGGCTAGAAATCGTCGTACCTGATCGTGGAGTGAAGTCCTCTACTTATGGGTGGTAGTCCCGCTAATCTCGCAACGGTTACACCCGGTAATCTCGGGATCGTCGGTTACACCCGGTAATTTCGGGACCGACGATTATGCCCGATAATCACGCCGCTGACAGTAGTTCACATCGGCCCCCACCGAGCTTCCCGGTAGGTCGGACCTCAGCCAGGTTCACCTCGGCCCTCATACTTAGCATCTGTCAACGCTAGTAGTGGTGATCTCGGCCGTCCGAGCTGGGCATGACTCATGAGTCATCTTGGAGCACCAATAGGGGTCCTCCACGTGTCCAGGGTCTTCTCTTCCCCAAACATTGGCCCCCTCTCTGTCTGGTCCGATCTCAACCTGGCAGAGAAGTTCATTCGATTTGCTTTGGACGCGTGGCGACTTCCTATTCGTGGGAAAATATAACCGTCGCGGAAGATTTATCGTCGGAATATTCAAATATTCCGACGCTTCGGATCTTAGGGAGGATCCTAGCCGCTCGTTGATTACACGTGTACGGTGGGGAAATTCTTCCGACGGGCTTAAATGCCCCCAATCCTTCAGGTCATACCTTACGTTCCCCGAATTCTTGGAGTTCGACCTGAAGGCAGCTCGAACCCTTGGTAGATCGGTCTCTTCCCTCACTTTCTCTTTCGAACGTAGTTGCCATGTCGTCCTCTTTTAGTAGCAACTTAGGATCCGATGAGGACTTAGCTCGTAGGTTAGAGTCCGAGCTCGAGGAGATAGAAAACTTTAGACTCTCCGATGACGGGGAGGATAGTGACGCCTCCACTTCGGGTCAGGGTTTGGAATACCCTTCTAGGATACCTGATCACTACCTCGGATCCCTTCGTAGGGGGTTCGCTATCCCTGAGAACATCCTCTTCAGGCTTCCGGAGGAGGGGGAGAGAGCTGACAATCCTCCAGAGGGATGNCTAGAGTCCTTCGATCTGTCGTATTGGTCGAGTTCGCTGGTTGAACCATGTTCGCTCGCGTGTTGGTTTAAAAGAACTGGGGTGACTTAGATTGTCGTTCCCACAGACGGCGCCAAATGTTTATGCAAGGATTTGCACAACAGTGTGTTCCCGATTGTAGCTCGAACTCGGCCTCCGGACCGACCTAAACACTCGGGCGGACCTGCACAAAAAGGTGAGCACTCCGACGATCAAGTTAGTATAGGTCGGATTCCAAGTTTAGTTCGAGGCCAGAAATCGTCGTACCTGATCGTGGAGTGAAGTCCTCTACTTATGGGTGGTAGTCCCGYTAATCTCGCAACGGTTACACCCGGTAATCTCGGGATCGTCGGTTACACTCGGTAATCTCGGGACCGACGATTATGCCCGATAATCACGCCGCTGACAGTAGTTCGCATCGGCCCCCACCGAGCTTCCCGGTAGGTCGGACCTCGGCCAGGTTCACCTCGGCCCTCATACTTAGCATCTGTCAATGCTAGTAGTGGTGATCTCGGCCGTCCGAGCTGGGCATGACTCATGAGTCATCTTGGAGCACCAATAGGGGTCCTCCACGTGTCCAGGGTATTCTCTTCCCCAAACAGACTGTTTTTATCTCTTCTTGACTGGACCGTGTGGCCATTAAAGATTTTGCGGCTTTTAATGAAGTATTCCTTTGTCAGAAAAAAAAAACATAAATAAATAAAAATTTTTGGATCCACCAGCATCCATAATAAGAATAGTTCTTTTTTTTTTCTCCGTGTGCCACTAGAATTATATATATGAATTAATATTATATATATTTTTTTTTTCCACCATCCAGATTCGCTTGGTGTATAAAAAATGCTTCGAGATCTATGGTAAYGGCTTACAGACAAGTGTATACTATATTTATAAAATATTGTAATAATGTCGTCATTAAATGAATAGACCACATTTAAATTAAATGAATAGATCACATTTAAATTTCTTGAATTTATTAATATTAATAAAATAATTATACTACACACTGACCAATACACTACACGTTCTTGTCTGTGACCTCTACAACGTGGCCACTCCAAATTGTTAGACAAATTCAAAATCAACATGCTCTATAATAATAGTTTGATATATATATGCCATATGAAAATTTTGCTACTCAGATACAAAATTACTATCACATCATTCCTCCAGTAATTTAGGGCTCCATACATAAATTTAACGTTTATTTGTTTAAATGTCACAACTTTTTCATTTTCTAAAGTTCTTTCATAAATTTGACTTTTATGTTGATGTGTTTGTCTTTATAGTTGATTTCGAATTTTTATTTAAATTATGCTATTCTCGTACAATTTTATTGAAAAAAAATATATTTATTTTAGAATAATATTTAGCAATTGTGTACTAATCACCACTACACTTTTACGGTTCAAATAGAGTAATGCATCGAAGGGGAGAGAAAACAGACCTATTATTTGTTGTTTTAAATAAATAAATAAGTGGTTGTCAAAATTTCAAACCGGCATGAGAATAATAATTAGAAACCCACCTATGAATATGTATTTTCTACTAACATCCAACCATGGTCAAGTATTCACAGGTGATCAACCATGGTCAAGTATWAAATATCTCTTCTATCTTTCAACTATTAAAATTAGTATTAGAAGCCCAAGGGTGGTGGTGAGTAGTTAACTATTTTATTTAAGATTTATGTTAATTACTGCCAATGTCTCGTTTTAGCCTTTACGAGTTAGATTTGAATATGTCAATATATAAAGTTTCTTGAAAAAAAATGAAGACACGTGGTTGTACACAATGGCCAAGTATTTTTATTTTTTTTTTAATAAAAAAGGTGTCTTAATTTGAAGGGCTGCCTAGCTAACATCGAACCATGCGTCAAAATATTGTTTCCCAAAGTTTCCACTTCAGACAATGAGTGCTCGGGTTAGATAAATGGGATGTAAACTGTGAAGGCTTCCCTTCACTCACTTCCTTCTTCTGCTGCTCTCTCACGTCTCGTCTCACCCACAGAATCAAAAGCAAATCAAAAATCAAAAGCAGAGGAAGGGTATGGAAGAGGTG
>NW_019104715.1:40749-55410 GCF_001995035.1 Momordica charantia
GCGGCGGTTCGGTTCGAGGTAGACGTGAAGATCCTCGGCGGCGACGCCATGGTGCGAGTGCAGTCGGAGAACGTGAACTACCCGTCGGCGAGATTGATGGGCGTGTTACGAGATTTGGAGTTTCACATCCACCATGCCAACATTACCAATGTGAATGATTTTATGCTTCAAGATGTTCTCGTCAAACTGCCCGAGGGATTGCCCACGGAGGAAGCTTTGAAGACCGCTGTTTTATCGAGATTAGAGTAGCCCAAAACAAAAATTAAAAAAAAAGTTTCTCCATTCTCCGTTTTTCCATTCTTCCTTTTCCTTTTTGATATGACGTATCAATAAATTTGCACTAAAATAAACTTCCTTTTCCATTTTGGTATATATATTTTGAGACAACCTTTAATTTCCATATCCCACRTTCCATTTCCTCCATCTTTAAAATGGGCGTTTTTGGTCTCCAAGAGGCCATACTGTTTTATTATCGTTTCTTTTTGGAGTACAACACTGAACTTTCAACTTGCATTTTTCTTTTCTGTTTGTCAAAAGCACTGTGGCATTGCTGCTAATCAATCACTAGTCAAGTATTATTGTTCATTTAACTACTTGAATTTCTCTTTTTCGTTGACTGTACATAGTTGTCAAAATTTTCAATAGTGATTTTTGTCAAAATTTTCAATAGTGATTTGGACAAGGCGTGGTTCTTATCTTGAGAAGCACATAATTTTTCTTTGTAAAAAGCACGGAGGTCACGCCCGTCATTACATGGCTACTAATCAATTAGTAGTTAACTACTATTCTTGAATTTGGACCTCGAAAAGGTAATTGGTATCTTTTGTATTCAACTTTTTGTTAATTACTTGACTACAGTCTAAATTGAGCAACACTTGTTCCGTGTGGTCACTGCACTTGTCCATAAAGATATGATGGGTCAATGAATAAAAGACATTTTTTAGCATCGGACGACACTTGTTACATGTGGTTGTGACACTTGTCCATAAATATATGATGAGAAATTAATAAAAGATGTGTGAATGTCAACATTTTTGTAAAATAGTTGATAGACTAAAAAATAATTAAATTATTAAAACAAGACATTTTTGTAAATTATCTTTGTAAAATAATTAATAAAAGGCAATTTTTTTAAAATTTAAAGTTGATAGACTAAAAAAATTAAAAATTTTAAAGACAAAAAAATAACAAAGGCTAAATACACCAAATGGTCATTACTTTATTAGGTAATTCTCAATTTCATTTCTAACCTTTTATAAAGTTACACTATATTTGAAAAATAAAAAATAAATAAAAAGTTGTTACATTTTAAAAATTACACATTAAATTTGTGTTATAAACTGAAATTTCTCAAACTATTTGTTTATGTTTTTCCTACAGTGTTTAAAATAAAAATTTTAAACTATAAACTGTGTCCTAATTAAACATTATTGGGTGAGTTTTTTTTAATCTATTTAGTATCTATATTTTAAAAGGATTTTAAAATATTTTCTTGAATTTTAAATTTTCTATTTAATAGGTCRTTAATTTCACTAATTTAAGACCTAATATCTTTAGAGCTGTTTTAGAAACTTATTTATATAAATGTCTAAAATTTTTWAATTTTATACTACAAGATTTTATTTTAATTCTGAATTTATTCCTATTTATTYCATTTATATTTATTATAKTTATTTGCTTTTTTTTTTCCAAAAGATTTATTATCAATATGATATTTCTTTAATTATTGTGGCTCCATRTTAATTTTCAATTCAAATCTCTTAATTCACTCATTCATCYCCTTATTTTACTGATTCAAAAAGATTGTTTTTCTTTATTTACTAATATTATTAATTAAAAATATCCAAATCTTAAATATYCTGGGCACACAACATCTTTTCATCATCCTTTCACCATCCTTATTTACAATYCKTTCATTCATATCCTRYTGRTACGGTTCTTCTTTATACCCATTCTTTGAGTTTTAGTTTTTTATTTGATTGTTTTAATATTTCAAAAGKTACAGCTCATTCGTTCATTCCCATATTGTTTTAATATTTCCACTGCCGTTCACATACCCATATTGTTTTATTGTGTTTCTTGAGTGCAATGCTGATGAATTTTGTTTTATTGTATTGTTTGAGTGCAAGGTTTGTTTTGGTACCCATAGTTTGAGTGCAAGGTTCGTTTTAATGTCTAATTATTATTTTTTTTGTTTTGTTTATACTTTAAGAGAAGATAATTAACGGGAAGCACGTATTGATTGACACCAATATTGAAAGGAGAAGAAAAACATACTTTATCTATACATCGAAGGAAATATGGGTATGAATGAATGTTATTTTCTTTTTTTAAAATTACAGTTTAGCTATTTCTATACATGGATATAAATTATATTCATGTTTTTTCGTTATTATAAAATATAATCTACTTGTACTCTTGAAATATACTATTAACATYATGTATAAACGCCTTTTAAGTAAGATATATTTTATACCCACGTAATGACATATCTACAAAATCAATCATGGAGCCAGGAGAACACTTATAAAATATATCTCCATTATCCAATGTAATACAACACACTCTTCTCTCACATTTGAAGCCATATGGAAGGACTCGTATCCAAAAAGGGTTTAATAAACGATCAGAAGTTTACTATACTATATATCCTCAAAATAACAGAAACATCAGAAAGCCAAGATGTAAATCACTAACGGTATATATCCACCAATAATATATTGTAGGTAGTATATATCCACCAATAATATATCGTAGGTAGTATATATCCATCAGATTTTTAGTTATAAATCACCATTAGTATATATCCATATATATAAAACTTGAGTTATAATATATATCCTAATCTAAACACTATATGATACATCCTCACATATACAACATTTCAAACAAACAAAATCAGAAATATATACTCGTATATTCCAACTAATCTTTGGCGGCAGCAATAGAACCCGATTATGTCTAAAGTTGAAATCTAAATATGTCTAAAATTGAAACCTAAATATAGCAGAAAGTACCAGAAAATAAGAACCGACTAAATGAAATGCCCATGCGAAGGCGGCCGAAGATGAGATGTGCTGTGACAAAGAAAAACGGAGCCGCCACAGAAGAAGGGAGACAACGACGAATATCGGAGAAGAGGAATGGAGGTTTCAGAGGAAGGAAGCCTGATGGTTAAAGGAAGGAAAGAAAGACGAGGGAGAAGAATGAAGGTTTCGGAGGAASGAAGCCCGACGGTCRGAGGAAGGAAAGAAAAACGATSGAGAAGAACGGAGGTTTCAGAAATTTGGGGATTTTGGGATTTTACCATTTTGGAAAATGTAATTAGCACAATTTAAGGGATTTCCTCCCAAATTACCAATTCTATATTTTAATAATTATTTAATATTGATATRAATTTTATGGGTTTATTAGTAATTTGATTTATGGGTACCATGATTACAGATTRTTTCATGACAAAAGTGTAAATTCTATATTTTTCCATCMTTTTACGTAATTATGATTCCTAAATAGACCATCTATACACTAATCTCCTAATTTAATGCTTACGCCCCCATGTTTCTAATCACTTATAATTTAGCCCACACCTAATACTTGAAACAATATAATCACYGTATGATATAAACATTAAACTAAAATTTTCTGTTTTAGTACAACAATTCGAAGCATGGAGCTTGAACCTCCGACCGGAGAAAAATAGGTGTTAACTGTGGTTTAACTACGTTCCTACGTGTTGACTTAAACTAATGAAATGAGTGATATACTTATTACAAACTTTTTAAAATATAAAAATTAATAGACGTACTTCCAAAATTGTAATTACTAGAAACTTTCTAAAGTAATGAACTAAAAGGCACACCAAATGGTCTCAAATATAAAACAATGAGGAAATTTGATCTTTTATGAATTAGTCACATTTGGGACCGAGAAATATGATGAGGTTAATGGAAACGCTAATTTTAAATTTGTCGTACTAAATAATTGCAGGTTTATTATAAAGTTCCAACCTAATATAATAATGTAATATATATGTTTTGATTTGCAGAACTAAATCATTTATTTAAATATATCTAGCTATGTAACTAATTAAATAATAGTTTTTTCTTTTTGTATATTGTCTTGCATATATAACAAAATAAGTCCAATTAACTGCAGATATAACAACAATATCCTGAATTTGCAAATATAGAAAGAAAGAAAAGAACAACACTCCTTTGCCAAAAAGGAAAGGACAACACTCAGGCCCAAGAGATGCTTTAATTATTTGATTTATTTTTCGTCCTATGAGATCATGTAGTGACAAAGGAATCTTATGATATTACCTAACATAAATCTTSTGTTCGAATCCTATGTTGGTCACTGTGTTGTTCAGCTTGAGAAAACGAGTCCAGTTATAGGGATCCCACTAGTATAAGTCATACAACATCAATTTCGAGAAATCAATTATAGAATAACATTAATAATTATTTAAATCAATAAATTTAATTCATTTTATATCTAAATTACATTATTCTTAGGATGATTATAAATCCACTTCTATTAGACTGATTATCAGTAAACTTTCAAGTTATTTGACACCCTTTAATTCAAACATGTAAATAAATAAATTGTTTTCGGTATATTTTTTTTTATATATACACTATATTACATTAAAAAGTGGGATAGGAAATTAAATTTTACGCCCATATGAAGAATTATAAGGATAGATATTGATCCCTTGAAGTTTGTTAGCAAATTTGAGAATTCATAAGATATTTTTTATTATTATATTTTCTAAATATGGCGCAATACTATCAAAGAGGTTTTGTTTATCAAGACCCATTTGTCACACCAACACTCCTTAATTCAACAATTTAGATGAGTTATTTTAGATCATTGTTTTTTCAAATTTGCCTAATACACCAACTCTTAATATATATATATATATATAGTAAAATGAAAAATATTACTCATCTAATATGAGTGGGAAGAGGTTGCATTTCTTTTTTAGCTCAAAAAAATGGAAGGTTTCGAATCTTGTACCTTTGGTAGTAGAGTGCTTTGACTAGTTAAACCGTTGGTAAAGAAGGTTAATATTGTTTTAATGGGTTGAAATATTCTAAAGTTTAGAAATTATGCTACATTTTTTAGAAATTTTTTAAAAAGGAAATAAAATTTTATGAAGGAAATTAAACTGGGGTATAATATTAGTGCAATTTAAACTTTGTGGAAGATCCAAAGGCCACCCTATCTGCCATAAATCTGTTTTTCATTTTATAATTTAAAGAAAAAATTCAGAGTAAAAGGAAAAATGTGAACGAGAAAGTGGCTCTAAATTTCTAAAAACATCTACAATGAAGCAATTCTATCCGTTACACCCTATTGGCAGTTAGTCCTTAGCTGAAAAGGAAGGGTAAAAGAAGGATCAAATGGATATGCTTTTTGGGTGTCTCAACACATTATTTAACGGACAAAAAGCCCCTTTCTCTCACATTAACTTTTTCTTTTCCTTTATGCGAACATTCATGTATTTCTTTTACGATTTCGAAAGAGTTGGCCTTTATTTTAGTTGAATACGTAACGAATCGAATTTTTTGGAGTACAACTTAGATTGGTTAGAGACGTTAGTACATGCATGATTTTAACATTTTAAGTCCTTAAAAGCTACACAAATATAATAATAACTTTAAAATGTAATTTGGCACCTTTATTTGGCATCCCACACAAAATGATAAATCCAAAGCTTCTAATTAAGATAAACTAATGCATACATGAGAAAATATTAGATCAAAATCCTCAAAATAAAATAATTAAAACACGAATCAATATAAAATGCAGAAAAATCATGTTCACGCAAACTCCATGATACTCTACAAATTGCCTTGTCACTCGCCTTGTATGTTCTTGCCATTATTACCTAAAAATAGTTTTAGGAAAAGGTTTAGTATTAAAAGTACCCGGTATGTAACCTCCCTAATAAGGCCAATTATGTATGTGGGACCTAAATTATTTTATTAGTCGTCAAAACAAATTGGCTAATGTAGTAAATTAATTCACCCTGCGTAATCTATACAAACTTCTCAATGGTGCATAGCGAATTTCTTGAAAGGCTCTACACCAATTGATGATAGTTGTCCCTCAGTAAGCAGAGTCAAGTTTCACTTGACAAAACGTCTCAATCTAGAACGTACATAAAAAATGATTTGGTTACCAACTTGTTCGTGGTTTCGTAAGCAAGTTTTGCATGCATAACTCTGCCCAACAGATTGTAATGGATTGTAATGGGCACCAATTTTATTCAACCAAGACCTACCCAGTTAGCTCCTTAGTTTGTGTGCACCAACATCATAAAGGAGGGTAATTACAACAAAGTTTTTATGAAAACATGATTATAGTCATATAAACGCACATGACATTCAAAAAGTCGCAACAATTAAACATGATCATAAATCAACTGAAGCATTTCCAACCTAGATGTAGGCTTTCAGAAACTCGAGTCACTCACCTAACAAAAAGTTATTTTTTGGATCAACCTAAAATAATTTAAAAAGTTTTTAGGAATTAATACAAATGGCCTATAATTTAATTACCAATAATTAAACATCTAAATTGAAGCTTTACACCACATGAAAAAAATATTCTAATACGATAGCTTTTCCTTCAGGATCTCTATTGATGACACTTGTTGCTTGATAGAAGGTGGTTTTTATTTATTTTATATTTTTTCTATTTTTAAGTAGGCTCCACTATAGGAATAAATAATCTGAGGCAGCTCACGTTGGGATAGTCAGGCCCGTGCTAATTGGCTCAAACTTGTCAACCTTGGGTGGCCAATCCAGACTGGTAAGGCCCAGGGTGGTAAGCTTGGGATGGTCGACCTGGATTGGTCGAACCCAAAGTGGTAGGCTCAAGATGGTCGAGACCTTAACAGTCGACCCGAGGTGGTTAGGCTCAAGATGATCATCTTGTGTGGTTAGGCTAGAGATGATCATCCCGAGGTTGTTGGTCCATGCTTGTCGACCTGCCTGGGATGGTCATCTTAGGGTGGTTAGGCTCGCACAGTCAACTTGGGTTGCTCAAGCCCAAGGTGATTGGCCTTGGGTGGTTAGGGGGCTGGTTGGCCCATGTAGTTTGGCCAAGTTGGTGAAGCCCGAGATAGTTGTTTCAAGGTGATCCAGCCCAGGATGGTCAGCCTGTTGTGGTCGAGCCAATGCTGATCAGTCCAAGTGGGACAACTAGGAGTAGTCAACATAGGCTGGTCGTTTAGAGGTGTCGACCTAAGTTGGTCATCTCAGGATGATAGTCCTCGGGTTCTCAGGCCTGTGCTAGTTAGCCTAAGGTGGTCAAGTTCGTCTTGGTCGGGTTGGGTTAGTTGGCCCAGTGGTCGATTTAAAAACCTCTTACGGCTTTTTAAGACATAAAAGAAAGGAACCCTCATAAGAGGAAGAGAAAGGAGTGAAAAACTTGGGGCAATTTTAGTATTGAAACTATGGCTCATTTGGAGAGGTAATTCCCCATCAATCCCCTCAACAAAAACTACATATCAACTTATAATTCAAAAATCACTCTAAAATGATTTTAGATTTTGACAAGATCCATTTTATCCCTTGACAAACATTATTATTTTAAAGGAAATTGATTTTGGCAATGACAAAAGTGATTTTAGCAATATTATAACCACTCTGATCAAAACATACCCTAAAGGTATAACCTGACAAACTTGAACTTCAGTGTGTTTAATGGTTGTTCCCCAACTATCCACCTTTTTAAGTTGCTATTTCTAATTATGGGTTTAGTGATAAAGACGCAACTAGATCCTCGAGATATTATGTCTTATCTACTTTATAAGGTTTATACGTGGAGGTTGAAAATATTACCATTGTTAGCATAAGAGAAGTTCTCATGATTGTGAGTTGACAATTAATACTGCAATTGATGGCCTCAATAGTTAAAGTTTATATTGTTGACAAATTGGCATACTCAATGGTGGGCTTCGTAGAGTAGGAAAATGTATTTGTTGCTACAACATACTTGTTAACTCTTTGAAAGGGAGTTGTTTTAATAAAAATTTTGGTTTATTTGAGCATAATAGCGAGGGTCGTGGTCATAATATCGTACTAAGTTAGGATACAGATGAGAAATATGAAAATCATCCATCAATCCTTGTTTTGAAATAAGTTCAAAAGATATCGTTTAGTTCTTGTTGTTTTTTATCTTCAATATAGGCAATGTTGGAGTATCAGATATGGAGTTGCTAAGCCAAACGGTGATGCTAGGACACCCGATGTTGGAGCATCAATTCGTAGGAATGTTAGGGCAATGCGATTTCATTTACATAGATCGTTCCCCGTTGTTTGTACATGATGTTCATTGCTCTAAAATGAAGGGACAATTTAAAAGCGCTGGGTCCCCCAACTGTCATCACTGATCCCATGGGGAATATTTCGCAAGAAGAACGGAAAAAAAGAGAGAGGAGAAGATACCCTTTTTTTTTCTGCAAGTTGACAATAGAAGGTGAGACACCCAGTTGTTTTTAGGAGTTAGATGTCAATCGGCTATTTGCTGCTGATTTTACGAGAAGGGGTGGTTTAAGACTCTTTTCTTTTACGTTGTCCCCTACCTCCACGAGCTAAACTCCATTTTGAAGGAGATTGTAAGCTATATACTGTGAACGTAGTATTGACCACCATTTTCATTTTGTTATCTCTTGTATGATTTGGAAAATGATATGAGATACTTGTTTGGTTCTACTTGTTGTTATTCTACATTTCTAGTTAGGGTTTGAATGTTTAGGAAAAAGGTTCACCTAACTTCGCATATAAACTGTTTTGTATGCCGGATTCAAGTAACGGAAGTTGTGAATAATCGTTATCGGGGCGTTTTGGAAAGGAACCTTGTCTATTTGAGCAATAGTTGGAATTCTATTCTAGAGCATCTATTAGGATCAGTACTTACAGCATGGTAAATCTCCCTCATTCCCATTTCACTGTTACAAGTTTCCCTGCTCTCGCTTTGCATGCCCGAGCATTACTTGTTTCTAGCACTTATTGTTAGTTCAAGCTTTATTTCGTGTACTTATTTGTCTAATTTTCTATTAGCCTTTAATTAATATAATTGATTATTGAAGTTTGGGTATATTGGTGTTCTTAAGTACGTTTTAAAGTGTTAGTATCAGTCCCCGTGGATTACAACCTTTTTTTTTTTTTTTTTTACTATAACTGATTTTTAGTGTATACCTCCACCTATTTTTTCACGGAGTTTAGTGAAAGCAGCAGGTTTTGACGCCATTGCCGAAGACTGCTTATTTCTACTTAAAAATTTTACTTAAGGGTGTAGATTTTCCTCGGCTATATTCTGGATTGTGTTTCAGGTGGATGAATGATTTGCAAGCCTCGATATTTGCTTGATAACGAGATTGAGAAGACATTTCATCGGAGAAGAAATGATTAGAGAAGACAGCAAGTTGTAGAAGAAGAAATGAATCGTTAACCGAATCTGCAACCACAATATTTGGTAGTTGAGGAAGTATATAAGGAAGACACTGGAGAAATCCCCGTCCCTCCTCCAAATGTTGTCCTTTTGGTTGATGACAGGGATGAATAGATTAGAGAATATGCAGCTTCAGCATTTTAGGATTTTAATGTAGTTATTGCGGAGCCCGATATTGAAGTTGACAGGTTTGAGCTAAAGCCTGTTATGTTCGAGATGCTTTACACAGTGGGCAATTTCATGGACATGCATCCGAAGATGTGCACCTTCATTTCAGATATTTCATGGAGGTAAGCAACTCATTTAAGATCTAGGGTGTACCTAAGGAGGTGATTTGATGGAAATTATTCCCCTATTTGTCGAAGGATGGCACATGAACATTGCTAAATTATCTCCGTCTAAGTCAATTACAACATGGAATGATCTAGCAGAAAAATTCATGATGAAGTATTTCCTTCCAAGCAAAAATGAAAAATTCCAAAATTATATTATCAACTTTCAACAATTTGCTGGAGAACCCGTGAGCGAGTCTTGAGAAAGATTTAAGGGACTACTACAAAAATGTCCACACCATGGTCTTCCGAGGTGCATCCAAATCGAGAAATACTACAATGAGCTTAACGAGGCAACAAGACTGGTGGTTGATGCATCTGCAAATGGTGCATTATTGTTCAAAGTCATATGCTGATGCTTTTGACTTTCTTAAACAGATTTCATCAAATAATCACTAGTTGTCTGATGCACGATCAATTGCTGGGAAACATCCAAAGGACGGCAAGATGATGATGAATTATCTGCAATAAATTCGAAGATTTCAAGCTTAAATATATGATGATGAATAATATATCTATTATTGGAGCCTCGAATGCTAAAGCAAACATAAAAAATATTCAGGACATATCTCGTTCATAATATGAAGGCAAACACCACTATGATCATTTCCTAAGAAATCAAGCCTCTATCTTTTATTTGGGATATGTAACGCCCCGCGTTCTCTGACACGTTTATTTTAAGAGATAAATAGTGTCTTTGGATTTTTCCCTAAGCTGATAACTTTAATTCTTGGATTTTATAATAATTCTAATTTTTGGCTAAATTAGAATTAAGTTTAATTTCATTGGATTAAGATAATTTAAGTTCTCGATCAGTGTAGGAGATTTTTAGTTAAATCTTAAATTCAGAGGTTTTAGGATTTCCCTTCCTAAATTCTACTTTTCTTTGAATTATTATTCTTGGGTTTTAGAGTTTAAGTTAACTATTTTGTTTAGGGGTGTAGGTTTCATTTGATTTTTAAACTATAATCATTGGGCTTATTGTTTTGGGTCATTGTTTTATTTAGTTGGGCCACGTTCAAGGATAAGTGTTTGGGCTTTTAGGTTTTAAAACAAGTTAAAGAAAAGGGAATTAAAACAAAATAATCCTAGCCCCATCTTGTTCTTCTTCCTCTTCTTCTTCCTCCCTTCCCTTTCTTGTTGCAGCCGCCCAGCCGCTTCCCACCTCCGACGAGACCACGGGCGTTTCCTCGACATCAGCGGCGGCGTCTTCGCGATTCCCGGCGTCCCACGGCGGCACGATCCACTGATCTGCTGCAGATTCCGGAGATTTCTTCCCTCCACGGCGGCTGGCGTGCTCTCTGACCTGTAGCAGCGACTGGAAGCCTCGGCCAACGTCGATTTGCGGCGTTTCTCCAAGACGAGCGGCCCTCCACGAGCAGACCCGACGCCCTCCGGCGACAGCGGCGGCTTCTGCACCAGTTTCGCGGCAACTCCGGCGTCCTGCACCAGTTTCGCGGCGGCGCGTCTTGGTTCCGGCGGCCTCGTGCGCGACAGCTCCTCCGGCTTTGTACTGCAGCAACCCACGACCCCTCAATGACCCGACAACTCACGGCCAGCACAATAATAGCCCTTATTCGGTGTCCCCCGTCTATTTTTGCGACGCCCAGCGTGCTTGGTGTCGTTTTCTTGCCCACTGGTGACTCTCGATAATAACCCACACCTAAACGAAGCCCGATCCGTGGCATCCGGACCTTGTCGGCACAAGATCTACAAGCCCCAACACTTTCACCATCGTTTCAGTGAGGTTCAATTTCAATCCGACTCAAGGAGCTAGCAGCGCGAGTGTGTAAGTAGTTTCTTACTGGAGGGATTGGTTGTTGCGTGCTGATATGATATGGTTGTTTGCTCGTGTGCCCATGTGTGATATTTTCATGATTGCTTATCGTTGTTATCATTTAGTAAACGTCATTGTTGATAAAACTGTTGATATATCTCGGGAAAATTATGTGGTTGTGTGAATGAATTGTAACCAAGTAATCTTGGATGACTATGTTCGAATTGTTGTTGTGCTTTAATTGGTTTTCATGATGAAAATTGTATACTGGTACTATAATCTGTTGTTTCGAAAGCATATTGAAGATTTATGAGAAATCAGTTGTGTTTGATGTATGCTGGATACCTATCGAGTATATTTTGGTTAAGTTGTTGGTTGTGCCTCTTCTGTGAACGATGCCTGTTGGACTATTTTAAATTGATTGGTTTTTACATATGATCATTTTGGTATATCGCATATTGGACTGTTATGAGATTATTGATGCATGAGGCATGGCGTAGTAGCAAGTAGGACTCTTGTGAGAGTTTTGAGACATAACAAAGTAAGTAGACAAGGGGCGTGTGCGTGCGTTAATGTATGCTAAATGATCTCTAATGTGCTGATTTTGTGACGTTTAATACTAATTTTGTTACGTCGTTGTGCTAAATAATTCTCGTTGTGTTAGTCGATATACTTGGAGTAGTGTTGGATATTTGTCGATGAAAATGGTGAGAGTTCTGCTTTGCTAAACTGTTGAGTATTGCTGTGGTAATGTTTGTTGCCTGGATATGCATGAATTGTTCGGCGTGTTTTGTGAGTTATTATACTTCATAATGCTTGTTAAATAATGATGTTGGATATTAAGCATGATTGGGTTATTATCTCAGTTATTATACTTCGTAATGCTTGTTAAATAATGAATTGTTCGCCCGTTTTATATCTGATACACACTCGATGTGTATTTGATGTACACCCGATGTATCTCTGATGTACTTCCGATCTAGATCTGATGTACATCCGATGTACCCCTGACATATATCAGATGTACGTATTATACATCTGATTTACCTCTAATTTATTATATACTAAATATATTTGTAACTAATATACATATGTATATTTGATATGCATCTGATGTATCTCTGATCAACATCTAATGTATCAGATGTACATATTATACATCTAATATACATTTTACGTACCTCTAATTTATGATATATTAAATATATTTGTAACTGATATATTAAATATAAGGTATATCAAATGTTTAATTTTCAATGGTATATCAACTCTTTAAATTGTAGTTTATCACTACGATTTGTTGATTCATATAGTAATATTATCAATAATTTTGATTGTTATATAACTACCATTTAATATATATTAATATTAATTAGATACTAAATATAAGAGATATCAGCGGTTTAAATTTATAAAGTATATTAGATTTTTTACTTGTTTTTTTTTCTTTTACATCCATGGTTCATATCAATATTTTATGAAATAACTTTAGATTTCATTTTATTTATTTGCACTATTTTTGTTTTGAAAAAAATTAGTGGATATATTAGTATTATATCAATACACAGATAGCATAGTTATCTCAAAGGTATGTCAGTGGTAAATTAGAGGCATGTTAAGTCTATATCACATATGTATTAATGTTATATTAATGGTAAATGATATAATCATATAAGAAGTTATATGAGTAGATATCACAGTTATATCAATGGTATATCAATTGTATATCAGTGGTAAATGACAGACATATCAAGTATATATCACATATATATAAGTGTTATATCAGTGTGGTAAATTAATGGTAAATCATATAATCATATCAGAACTTATATCAGTAGAAATCATAGTTATATCATATGATGTAAGTGCTAAACCATATTAGAAGTTATATTAGTAAATATCATAGTTATATCAAAAATAAATTAATTGTATATTACTATTATATCAGTAGTATATCATAAGCATATCAAGTATATATTACACATATATCAATGGTTAATAAATAAATAGTAAATAATATAATCATATAAGAAGTTATAGTTAGTGGATATCATAGTTATATTAGTGATATATTAATGGTATATCAATAGTAAATAAGCTGTATATCAAGTATATATCAGATATATGTATCAGTGCTACATCAGTAGTATATCAGTGCTACGAGGGTAAATTTGACTTTTTATTATGCCGACCTCCTTTTTTTTCCAAAAATTTTGCTATATTTGCAAAACTAAAATGTATATGCTAAATTTGTTATTTCCTTAAATTTTGTTGCCATATTTATAACTACCCCTTTTATTTATTATTAATAAAAGTTATTTTATTATTTCTTTGCATTACTCGTATTCCAATAAACTAAGATCCAAGGTTATTTAATGTAACTGGAACAGTATATATTTGATATACAGTATATATATAGTATATATTGGATATACAAGTCTGGAAAATTATATATTTGATGTACAGTATATATTTAATTTATAGTGTATATATTTGATACACAGTATATATAAAGTATATATTTGATACACAAGTGGATAATGATCCAGTAATAACCTAAATGATCTATAGTACATGGATAAAGTTGGATACCCAATTCTGGTAACACTATAGATATGACCCGCTTTGTAATTGTAACGCCCCGTGTCCTTCAGGTTAGTTTAGTCTCGAATTAGGAGATTTTCATTAAATTCTAAATTAATTTCTAATTCCTGGATTTTATAATTTTGGAGTCCAAATTTTATCAGATGTTGTGGAATTTACTTTAAATAATAAACTCTAATTTTTGGACTTCTTGTTTTGGGCCGGTGGGAGGTTTAGTTGGGCCTCTTTTAAACTTAGAGAATTTAGGTTGTGATTTTTTAAACAATGTTAGTAAATAAGAAAAGAAGAAAAAAGAAAAAAAAAAGGGAATAAAAGAAAAACAAAAAAACAAAAGGTGTAAAAAGAGAAAAGAAAAAAGGCCCTAGAATCCCTTTCTTCTTCTTCCTTACGCGTGAGCCACCAGCCCCATCCCCCTCGTGTTCTCCTTCTCCCTCCCGTTCTCCGACGAAGCAACAGTGCGGCAGCAGCAGCGGTCTTCGA
>NW_019104715.1:60520-75362 GCF_001995035.1 Momordica charantia
CGATACATTTGGCATTTACCCACACCCACACGGACCTTGATTTACGTTACCCATCACTTTTAGACATCGGATCAGCAAGCCCGAAGCCTTTCGAACTCGATCTTGGAATCTCGAACGTTTTCGGAAGTGACCCAACCATAACCAAAGTATTTTGGCGTGAGTTCGTAGGTACCGAATCATTCAATTTTAGTTCGATGCAAAWTAAGTGTTTATAAAATGRACTCTAACCSAAGTTTGAWTGTTTTCTTTGGATTTAGGAACCTTGYGGCGAGCTTAGTACCACGTTAGGATCTTGTAGTAAGTAGCACRGGGGCRGGTGCGTGCGTTGATGTATATTATTTGGTTGYCGATGTACTRTTTATGATGTTTAATGTTGGTTCTGATACGTTGTTGTGCAGTGTAACTCTTGTTTATGTTGGTTTGTATGCCTGGGTAGTGTTGAATGTCCGTCGGTGATAATAGTGGAAATTTTGTATTGTTGWGCTGCTGAGATCTGTTGTAGAATGATGTATGTTTGTASGGAATGTKCGTTAAAGTGAATTTATTTTGGGAATGTTTGTTGTYTGAATTTGTATGAAGTGTTTGGCGTGTCTCATGAGTCTTMTTATATMTAGTAATGCTTATTGAATATGGATGTTGGATATTAAGTGTTTGGATGGATTGTGTTGGGCGTGTTCTTGAAAGTTTTCTGAACTGCTATGTRAAAAGTATGTTATGTGAAGCATGCYATAGGATTATTCGTTGAAGCTTTAGTGTGCTCTATGTTRTGAGCAGGTTGGTTGTTGTCAAATTTTGTGTTATGGAGATCCGTGATGCATTGAAATCTTACTAGTGGTTGTGTTGTTGATGGGCGTTGTGGTGGTTGGTGTTATTAGGGAATTAGTACTGGAATCTTGGTTGGATGCTAGAAATGATATGTGGAGTTTTGGAAGTTATGAAGTGAATGGGTGAGTGTCAGGGCCTCGGGTATAAATGGTCGGGGGCTGATACGTCACTAATTGGGTATCGAGGCCTCGGGTATAAATGGTCGAGGGTCGATGCGAGGAGTCTTTCGAAAGGAGAACTATTGGGGCCTTGGGTATAAATGTACAAGGGCCAATAGATTGTAAAGACATCGAGGCCTCAGGTATAAATGGTTGAGGGTCGATGCAAGGACTCTGTTGGAAGGAGAACTATTGGGGCCTTGGGTAAAAATGATCAAGGGCCAATAGTTGAAAAGACATCGAGGCCTCGGGTATAAATGGTCGAGGGTCGATGCACTAGTGTCGGGGCTCTGGGTAAAAATAGTCAGCGGCCGACACTACCAACAGAATGGTCTTGGAAAGCTTGGATGGATGAGATGAACATAGGGTTGCTTGAAGTGCTACGGTGCCACGTGGACTGTAGTCGATTTGTATATGATTGTGGTTAGCATCGGGTCTTATAGAGCATGTTTATGGTTGAATGTATAATGAAATTGTAGAGCATGTCTATGGTTGTTCGCATACTGTAATGATAGNAAATCGTGCTCAAACTGATAGTGGAACACTTCTTCTACACGTATGCATCGGTTGGAACCACCAAAACGCATTGGAAGACGCGTTTCATTAAGGGCAAAGTTGGAAGAAAACCAATTTTTCTGCAGGCTTCCCAGGCGCTTGGCGCCTCCCATGATGGTTTTTCCGTCTTTTTGCTTCTTTTGATTAATTTGCACTCCCAAATGTTCTAAAATGTCATAAATACAATATAAGCCAACCACAAACCATAATATATGAATTTTGCATGAATTGGAACTCAAACGATCGAGAAAAATCCGAAACAAAGCTGAAACATTGTAAAAACAGCATCTAAAACCTTCTTTTTACGCATGTAAACAAGCGTAATCACACCCCCAAACTTAACTTTTTGCTTGTCCTCAAGCAAAACTTAGCAACTTTAATCAGCTTTCTAACACATGGACAAGGAAAAGCAAAAGCAACCGAGATGTTCAATCATAAATTGTCTCAGGGAAAAGATGTCAAAGCCTACCATTCTATTGCCTTTGTAAACTTAGTCACTATAAACCAAGTTTGAAATGATAAAAACTCTCTTTCAAAATCTTTTTTTCTCTTTCAAAAACAGAAAACGTTTTCAAATACCCCTAAGGAATCTGCACACTCCCTTTTTACACTAAGACTTTTACATCTGAAAGACCGGCTACTAGCCCCTGAGGTTTCCACACACTAACATCGGTTTCAACCACAGCTACTCGTAGAAAGACTTTGAACTAACAGTTAGGTCATAAAACGATGACAATGAGAAAGACGAAGTCACTTATCACCATCTTTACTGCTATTTTCAAAGTCAACACCCATCCCTTTTAGACATCGGATCAGCAAGCCCGAAGCCTTTCGAACTCGATCTTGGAATCTCGAACGTTTCCGGAAGTGACCCAACCATAACCAAAGTATTTTGGCGTGGGTTCGTAGGAACCTTGCGGCGAGCTTAGGAGCTTTAGGAACAAGTGTTTGTAAGTATCACGGGGGTGGGTGCGTGTGTTGGTGTTTATTATTTAGTTGTCGATGTACTATTTATGATGTTGAAAATGGTTCTGATACGATGTTGTGCGGTGTAACTCTCCTTTATGTTGGTTTGTATGCCTAGGTAGTGTTGAACGTTCGTTGGTGATAATAGTAGAAACTTTGTATTGTTGAGCTGCTGAGATCTGTCGTGGAATGATGTGTGTTTGCAGGGAATATTCGTTAAAATAAATATTATGGTGGGGATGTTTGTTGTCTGAAATCTGTATGAAGTGTTCGGCATGTCTTATGAGTTTTTATTATATCTAGCAATGCTTAATGTTTGCGGATGTTGGATAATGAGTGCTTGGGTGATTTGTGTTGGACTGTTGTCGTTTAAAAATTGTTGACTATGCTCTGTTATAACTGAGCTCAGTGTGGCGCTGTTGTTGAGAATTGATATATTATGAAAGCATGTTTGGTTTACTGTTTTGCTATTAGAATGATGTTTATGTTGGGGAAGCATGCTGATTTGTGTTGGTGAGCTGAGAGATACATTGAGATCATACTAGTGGTGGTGTTGTTGATGAGCGTTGTGGTGGTTGGTGTTATTAGGGAAGTAGTACCGAAATCCTGACGGGAGCCTAGAATTGATATGTGGAGTTATGACAGTTACGAGGTGAATGGGTGAGTGTCAGGGCCTCGGGTATAAATGGTCGAGGGCTGATACGTCACTAATTGGGTATCGAGGCCTCGGGTATAAATGGTCGGGGGTNGTTTTCTTTATGGTTATGAGCATGATGTTTGTGTGTGCGTGGTGAGGGCTACTTACGGAATATATTTTATATACTCACCCCCCCTCTACAATTGCTGTTTTCAGGCGGAGAGTTCATTGGTGACCATGGTGATGACGTGGAGGACAGGAGAGGACCATAGGCTGCGTAGTGATATTTGCTTAGTTTAGGATTAGATGGTTTTTACTTGATTGTTTTGGTAATAAACTATTTGTTCCAAGTGAATTGATGGGAGTTCCCACCTATTGTTTAACTTGACTCGGAATAAGTGTTTCTTTTATTTTCTTCCGTTCATTGAGATTGTTTAGTTGGAATAATGGATGTTGCCATGTGACGTTGTCCATGGAGGACGCATGGATGAAAGTTTATAGAATTGATGTTTTATTTTTGTTTTAATTCTGGAGTGTTGAACAGAGATGGGGCGTTATGTTATATATATATTTTCACAGGGAGTCGTTGATCTCGGGTTAAGAGAATAATAATTGACAGGGGAATTGAATAACGTTACCTAGAATAGCGTAAAATGTTCTGGGGCGTTACAGTAATAGTTACAAACGACTTTATCTAGGTCGTTCATGTAGAGACACGTGAGTGAGAGTATCCTATACAACGAGTTTGTATAAGACCGGACCGCAAAATAATTAATCATTGGCTCTAACACCATTAGTCAATAGATTGTTATCTCATAGGATGACCAAGTAACTCGATCTTAATCCTGAGCGAGTTATGAACTCCTGCGTATAAGGGATCATCCTTTGATTTGTATCGGTGAGAGTCACCCGGGTTGCCGACTCAATAATCCTACCATTTTGGAGACGAGACCGAGTGGGGAGTTGGGAACATAACTATGCAAGATGAAATTCACTCCTTCCCGACTTTAGGGAAATAGATGAGTGTTACCTTACATGCTGACTCTGGGACTTGAACAAGAGGTCCCACCCTCTCACTGGCCTGAGAGGGACTTCTGGTTATTGGTCGGACCATAACCGGGTTGTTCATTAGAGGAGCAATAATATTTAAGGAGCAAGATGTAACTTAGGGGTAAAGCGGTAATTTAACCCAGCTAGAGTTATGAGCACTCGTGAAGGATTGACTTGCCATTAATGGTCATACATTCGTGGACACAAAAATATTCTTCAGTGAGAAGAGTGCAGTTGCGGGTCTTTAATGGAGTGACCCGCAGTTAACGAATGTTGATTAACTCGGTTAATGAGTTTTACTGATTAATCTCGCATCCTTAGATTTTCTGATTTGTAGGTCCATTAGGTCCACTTGCTAGCTTACAACGGGTACAACGAGGATCAAGAATTATGAAATAATTTGAAATGTTCAAATTATATAAGGGAATGTATATAATGTATATTGATACATTATATAAATATATGTTAATTTTGGATAAAAATTCAAAATTCATACAATGTATTATGAGAGTGGGGGCTAATGTTATGAATGAGAAAATCTCTATTCCTTTAGAAATTCAAAAGAAGAAGATATGATGATGGTCTTGAGATTTCTCCTAGATTTAGGAGAAAATATTTTATATCCAAAAGGATAAGATATCTTAACGGTCTTAGGATTTTCCCTCTATAAATATAACAGTAAGTTGAACCCTAAAGGGACGCTTAAATCTCTTAACTCTCTTACTCTCTCAATCCCTTGCAATTGGATCCCACAATCTGTATTCTCAACAAGAGTCTTAGCAAGGAAGATCAAGTGGTGTTGCATAAGGTTTACACGAAGAAGAGTCTTCAAATGTAAAATCCAACATTCTTCCCTGTTTTATATTCTTCTGTGTTTTAAATTTCAAAAGAAATTCAAGAACGCGTTCTACTGATTCTGCTCCGGGATTCACATTCTTTCAATTGGTATCAAAGCGCAGTTTTTCATTTTGAATTTTCTGTTGAAATTTTCAAAGAATTTTGTGGATTTTTCACTGTATTATGAATGTGGGTTTGTAAATTAGGCGTTTTGGAACTTTGGCGCTTAGAATTGCAATTTTCCTTGATTTTGATCATGCAAGGGCCCGTTGTTTTGGGCATTCATTTATCTATTGAGTCTGTAAGTTTGGGTCGATCGAAAGGTGTTCGGGGCGACGAATTAGACGTTTTTTTTCCAGAAACAGTGAAGAAGACAACGAAGTTTTGCCCAACAGCACTGCAGCACTGTCCAATGGCGCTGCGACACTTTACTTGGTGGTTATGAGGCGTCGGTTCGCAGGTTCGAGTTGTTTCAGACGTTTTTTTTTTTTTTTTTAATGTTGCTTTCTTAAGATGCCAAAATTCGGTCCAATTTTGCTGTTTTAATTATTATGTGTTATGAATGTATGTTTAATTAAATGTATCATGTATAAAGTATGCCATTTTGATTAAAATCCCACCATAGGTTAAAAAATGATCATACATTGTTTTAATATAAGTGTTATATTATATGAAGCATCACGTATTTTTCTTGTAACTGATATAATTTTTATGTTAATTAATGGAAAAATGATTTGCATTAAGCATGACATTTCTTTATTAAATATAATTGTTATATTTTTTTATGAATGTCATTTTATGCATGCCCATAAGTTTAATTATATGCATAATTGTATATGTATGTTTAAAACTTAGTATTGCATGTTTATGGTTAGTTAATTTGTTTTAAAAAGAGTTTTTAAAATTAATTAATTAAACCCTACATTAGGTTTATTTTAATAAGATTAGAGTTTTTTCTTAAAAAAAAACTTAATTATAAAATATTGCCTATAAGAGAACCATGTCTGAACAAGGTTCTGTATAGGTTGAGGTATTTAAGCTGACCGTTTAGGGAACACCTATGCCTGGGAACCAACCTGGGGGTTGAATTAGTCAATATTTTATAAAAGTATGCAATAATGTTTTAGTTTATTAAATCGTTACATAAACTAAAAACATTAGTGTAAAACTATCCAATATAAACAAGTTGTATTGGACAAATAATCTATTTAAGGAAAAATGTTTTAGCCAGTTTTTTCTTAAATAATAAACCACAATTTATAAAATACTTAGTGGGAGGATTACTATATATATATATAAAGTACCAGTATGTTCCATGAAGTTCACACTGAGATTCATGCCAGGTCTCGTGGTGCCTTAGGTGCATCCTCCATTCAGAAGGTGTTTGCATGGTCAATATCAAGGTGAATGGAGAAAGTGTTGAGAGTAAGTGGGACAAGGTCGTGTGACAACACTTCCTACGATCTCCTTCATTAATTTGAAAAGAAAGGGTTTCATGCTCGACCCCTTGGTGCCCTGGGATCATCCTCCCTTAGGAAGATGTTTGGATGAGATTAGTGCTACGACAAACTCCATAAATGGATAGTGTTCTAAAGTTTTTGCGACAGTATTGTCCTAACCTTCGGTGGGCGTGTCAGAGCAGAATTTTAAGGTCTAAAATGAAAGGGCTACACTTACAAGAAATTATTAAGTCAGTTAATGATTTATGGACCAAATGAAATGGTAGCTAATCATTATAGGAGTAAGAGTTATACTAGTATAATGCTCGGTGGAGATAGTCTCAATTCAGTGAAGGAATAACTGATTACCCTTCGGTGGCGGTTTTTCTAAATCATTGAAGTATCATTCAAAATTATTTAATTGTTAGGGTTGATTATTTCTTCATTTGCTAAATTTGATTGGTTTAAAGAATTTTTGCAAAGTTCTTATGTAAATAATTTGTTTGTTTTCAGCAATTATGTCTACGTTTTAATTTCACTTCTCGTCACCGGTAAACTGACTAAGGATAACTCTCCCACGTGGAAAACGAACCTTAACGCCATAATCGTAGTAGATGATCTCTACTTTGTCTTAACGGAGGCTTGTCAGGAGGCTCCTGGACCTGACGCCACGAAAGCTATTCGTGGCGCATATGACAGATGGACAAAGGCCAACTGAAAGGTCTGAGTCTACATCTTGACCATCATATATGATGTTTTGGCCAAGAAGCATGAGACCATGATCACTGCACTCGAGATCATGGATTCATTGTGTGACATGTTTGGAAAACCGTCCTCACAAGTCATGTATGAAGCTCTCAAATTCATCTTCAACTCACAGATGAAAGAGGAAACATCTGTCCAGGAACATGTTCTTGGTATGATGATCCACTTCCACATGGCGGAGATGAATGGCGTTGTCATCAATGAGTTCAGCCAAGTCAGTTTTATTCTAGAGTCTCCTCCAAAAAGCTTCCTTCAGTTTCGTAGAAACGATGTGGTGAATAAACTAGAATGCAACCTGGCCACACTACTCAATGAGCTCCAGTAGTTCCTAGAGCCAGTTGGAGGCCGAAGAGATGTCTCTCAGAGTTCGAACCGCGGAGACCGTCTCTGCTGTTCCGGTGGGCATCATCAAGTTATTTTTTAGCAAGCATACATACATGTTTTTAGATAATGTGTATATTGTCCCTCAAATGAAGAGGAATTTTATTTATGTTGCTTGTTTACTTGAACAATCCATGTTAATCTCTTTTCTTTCTAATGAAGCATTTGTTATAAGAAAAGATGTTGAAATTTGTTAAGCAAAATTATAAAATAACTTGTACCTACTAAACCAACTTTAACTAAAACACTTCTAAACACTAAATTATTTACAACTTCAATAACACAGTCCAAAAGACAAAGAATTTCTCCTAAAGCAAATGCCCATCTTTGGCACCTCAGGCTTGGCCACATTAATCTCAACAGGATTAAGAAACTGATTAAGAGTGGTCTCCTAAGTGAGTTAGACGACAACTCTTTACAAGTATGTGAATCATGCCTTGAGGGTAAAATGACTAAAAGGCCCTTTATAGCAAAGGGTTATAGAGCCAAAGAATCCTTAAAAATTGTACATTAAGATCTTTGTGGTCAGATGAATGTTCGAGCTTTAGGTGGGTATGAATATTTTATCTCTTTCATAGATGATTATTCAAGATTTGGATATCTTTACCTAATGCAACATAAGTCTGAAGCTCTTGAAAAGTTCAAAGAGTATAAGACTGAAGTTGAAAATTCATTAGGTAAGTCCATTAAAACACTTCGATAAGATCGTGGTAGTGATTACATGGACTTAAGATTCCAAGACTATATGATAGAACGCGGAATCGTTTCCAACTCTCAGCACCAGGTACACCGCAACAAAATGACGTGTCAGAAAGGAGGAACAGAACCCTGTTAGACATGGTTATGAGATTTGCTCAATTGCCTGACTCATTCTAGGGTTATGTAGGAAACTGCAGTTTATATCCTGAACAATGTTCCATCAAAGAATGTTTCCGAAACACCGTTAGAACTTTGGAGAGATCGTAAACATAGTTTAAGACACTTCAGAGTTTGGTGTGTCTAGCACATGTGCTTATGGCAAACCCAAAGAAATTGGAACCTTGTTCAGAGGTATGTCTATTTGTAGGTTATCCCAAAGAAATGAGAGGTGGTTACTTCTTCGATCATAAGGAAAATAAAGTATTTGTATCGACAAATGCTACAAATAGAGAGGGCCTCGACGTAGTGGGTGTTGGGTTTTATGTCCTGGAACTCATAGTTTGAAAATGCTAGATATACTTTTATCTTTCAATAAAGTTGTTATTGAAGGTTTTAATCAATAAGTAGTTATTGATCCAATAAAATGTTCTTACTAGATCTAAATCCAATAAAATAAAAGATCCTAGACTGTTACCTGAGACTCAAACTCTATGTAAGAGACATAAATATGGATCAAGTTTGAGTTAACAGTCTAAATGGTCTATAGTATAGGAATAAGCTTGGGCGCCTTATTCTAGGGATACTATGGATGCGGCTCACTTTGTAGCTAGTACAAACGATGTGATCCTAATTCGTTCATGTGAAGACATGCGAGTGGGGGTGTCCCGTGCAAAGAGTTTGCATAAGACCGGACCATGAGATAGTCACTTTTACTTTATAACACCATTTACTGTTTGAAACTGACTATCTCGACTTTGATGGCCTAGGTAACTCGATCTTAATCCTGAGTTAATTATGAACTTCTGTTTACTCGGGATTACCCTTAGATCTGCATGGGTGAGAGCAGCTCAACAGCGCTGGCTCANGAAAGTTCATTGGCGACCACGGCGATGACGTGGAGGAGACATGACAGGAGAGGACCATAGGCTGCGTAGTGATGTTAGCTTAGTTTAGGATTAGACGGTTTTTTATTTTATTTTATTTATGATTGTTTGGCAATAAACTTTGTTTCAAGTGAATTGAGGGGAGATCCCACCTATTGTTTAGACTTGACTCGGAATAAGTGTTTTCTTTTATTTTATTTCGTTCATTGAAATCGTTTAGTTGGAATAATGGATGTTGCCTGGTGGTGTTGTCCACGAAGGACGCTTGATTGATAGTTTATAGAATTGATGTTTTATTTATGTTGTAGTTTGATGTATCGAACTGAGTTGAAACTATGTATTTATAACTTGTTCCCAGGGAGTTGTTTATTTCGAATTTAGAAAATAACATTTGACCGAGGAAAATGAATAACGTTACCTAGAATAGTGTAAAAAGTTCTGGGGCAGTACAAAGGGTGTGAAATAGAAGAATTGACTTTATGGTGATACTGACATAGTGGTTGGCTCGGATAGGGAAGCAATTGAAGTCAATCAACTAAGTGTTCTTTGTTTTGGAATTATACTCATAGGATGCTACTGGGGCCTTCGTACTAGAACCTAAGCTAGAGTAGGAAAAACAAACAGTCGCTGCCGACAAGCAGATGCTCTAGCAGAAAGCTAAACTCAAGACAAAACAGCTTCTAGCAACATTATTACTAAGGAAAGCAGGGACAAAACAAGATGCACAGAACAGCAATCCCATAAGCAATCATATTTCATTTCATTTGAAGCACTCAAAACCAAGGAAGGGGGGACATGATGATTCAAACTATTATAATAGCAAGAATAGGAAATTAAAGCGAAATAGAAAAAATAAAAACTGAAAGTAAAAAAAAAAAACAGAATTGAAAGTGTAGAAAACTAAATGTTTAAATGAAAAGATTGATTTAATTTGGTTTGGTGAATTGTGTTTCCGAATTGAAGAGAATTGAAGATGAAGAGGGGTCTGCATCTAGTTAGAGGGAACAACTCTCGCTCAAGCTGCATTTGAAGCCACTGGTCTGCTAATCATCTTGCACGGTGTGATTGGAGCTGTGTTCTAGCAACGAGTCTAATGTGCGGTGCTGAACAGAAGAGTTGGGAGTGCACGATTGGGCCAACTTATCTAGGAGTGCACGCGAGCAAACATCTGCTCAGATAGTGTGGCCATCATAGTTTTGAGCTCTGCCACTTCTGCCGAAATTCGTGTTTGATGAGCCATCATTTCATTTTTGGCTCCAATAGGAACTGCACTATGGCTCTTGGCCTTATTGGACATCAGGCGGTCTACTAAAGGCTTGTCCAAAATTCTCTTCTCTGTAAGGACCTCTTCATCTTGCACCATTAAGGCATTGCTCTGCATGCATAATTTCGAGATAAGATTGGGGAAAAACAGTCGTCCGACCTTTTTGGTTGCGTATTAAGCAATCTCCTAGTAGATAATCTGGCCAATGTCGAGTCGCTTGCCCTCCATTACACACGCAATAAGGAGGATCCTCTCCTTCGTCACAGATCAATCATACGTTGTTGACATGATTATGCTTTTGAGGAAATAAAGCCAAACGTTGTACTCTTGTGTGACAAAGTTAGAAGGCAGAGAATTGACTCCTTAGTGTACGATGCTCCAGGCCGCTCCAAGGTGAGCAACGATATTCAGCGCATGCGTAAGCTGAGCATCCGTGGGTTGATCCAGCATTCGATTTGCTTCGACATCTGGGTCCGAGGGTAGATGCAAGGCTTTGTTAATTCGCTCTGGGCTCCAGTCCACTTGGACTTCTCAGACAATAGTCATTCTCAAGCTATTTGTACTGATGTTGGCATATAATTCCTTGACAAGCCGGGGAAGCAGAGGTCCGAGTGGGGCCCAGAAGTATGCCCATCCATTTCGGTTGATAACGTCTTGGATAAAATGGGGCACTGGATCAAACTCAAAACCTTTCTCGAAGAAGAACACCTTCTTCCGCAATCTCTGGTACGCTTCTAACGCCTTTAATGAGTGGAATCACTGGAAAGTGGCATCCTGAGGTGCTACAACTCAAGCCTTTCGAGACATGGCAAAGGCTTTTGGGCTGGCACCTACAAAGCACAGACAGAAGACTGCCGCTTCCTCTCAGATGAAGAAGCGTTCTTTACTGATTTACCCTTAGCGGGATCCGGTGAGATTGAAGAGGATGGTGCATGCACTACTGCCTTAGCTTTTGGAGGGCGGAGGTCTTTGATTTCTTAGTTGGGGCAGCATCAGAGGAGGACGTAGAGGGACGCTTCGTATTTCGTGTACGAGAAGCTGGTTCAGAAGAAGATAGTGGTCGGGGGTTTTGGGGCGGTTTTTGGTATGTTGGGTGGAAAAGGGTCCATGATGGTGGTAGGGGTTATCTGTGTGGTAGATGTGGGTGGTTTCGGCTGGACGAGGCAGACTGGATGTGGTCGTGGGCGATGGCAGGGAAGTGGTGGAAGCAAGAATAGGGTTTTCTAGAGATTCTTCTTCTTCTTGAAGGACTTCAAAACCTAGCGCTGTTTTGGAAATAGGCTTTGGAGCGCGGCGGGGTTAACGGCGGTTTTGGCCGGAAAGACAACTGGTGATTTTGATGCCTCCGCCACTGCTGAATAATTAGCAGTGCCGATGAGACTTTCTATAACACCCCAGCGTTTAGAGTAGTGTGACCCTTTTACTTTCGAGGACAAAAGTTTTTTTTTAAGATGGGTAGTCTATAATGCCCGACATTCTCTAGCTAGCTTATCTTAAGATTTAATTTCGATCTTTTGATTTTTTTCCCCTAAGCTGGTAATTAAATTCTTGGATTTATAAGTTAGAGTTCTAATTTGGCTAAATTGGAATTATGTTTAATTTCATTGGATTAAGATAATTTAAGTTCTCGATCTGTGTAGGAGATTTTTAGTTAAATCTTAAATCCAAGGTTTTTTTTATTTTTAGTTTCTACCGTTGGATTATTATTCTTGGATTTTAGAGATTAAGTTAACTAATTTATTTCGGGTTGTCGTGGGTTTTATTTGTTTACTAAAGTGTGATTTTGGGGCTTCTTATTTTGGGTCATCCTGTTATTTAGTTGGACCTCCTTTGAAAATTGGGGATTGGGCTTTTAGTTCTAAAACAAACTAAAGAAAAATGAATTAAAACAAATCAAATCCTAGGTCTCCCTTTCTCTCTTCTTCTTCAAACCCCACCCCACCCCCCCGAGCTGTCGCATCCCCTCCACCCTTTTTCTTGTTCTCCGAGAGGTAGCGGCAGCGATCGGTGTCACTGGCAACGGCAGTGAACGGCATCACTAGCAACGGTGTATGGTGGTAGCAGCAACCCATCGGTAAGTAACGGTGCGACAGTAGACCCACGAGCTACTTCATTTTTTTGGCTGCGTAATAGGTGTTTTCCGGTGAAGCTCGCGATTGGGACGACCTTTACGACGGTGCGCACATTCCCTTCTGACGAGCAGAAGCTCAGACGGTGACACAAGGCGAAGGCAGCAGTGAAAAACCTCGAATGACTCATCTACTACAACCCCGATCAGATCTACATCCAGCGACTCTCCGTGCAAACGTGCGGCGATGCAAGAGTGGGGTGATTCTGACGACGGTTTCATTTCTTTATTGTTCTTGCATCCTACACATATCTCGCAGCAGTTCCAGTGGTTTTGTTTTCATTCATGACGGCTCGGCATTTGGCAGCAGCTTCCGAGGGCTTCACGTCAAAACAGCGACTCCTTCGTCGCCTAGACTCGTGTACCATAGTGTTCGGTAGCAGATTTGGTACATCTCCCCTACTGTAACTTGTCGACAGCAGTGTTTCAGTGGCGTTTGGCGCTTGCCCACACTCGTTCGAAGCTCGATCTAAGTTACCCACTCTTGTTCGAGTTAGAAATAAGTTACCCACACCCATACGAAGTTAGTTTTATGGTAACGAACTCTTCCAACTCCCTTAGAATCAATTGTTATGGCTATAAAGTGGTTTTTGACATTCTGTTTTTTTATGGATGCCTAGGTACTGAAACAACGCAAGATCTAGAGGCGTAGGAGTGTGTAAGTAGTTCTTACTTGTGGGGATGTTTGTTGTTTGAATATGCATGAATTATTTGGCGTGTTTTATATGTTTTCTAATATCTAGTAATGCTCATTGAATATTGATGCTGGATGTTTTTATACGAATGTTGGATATTAGGTGTGTTGTATGAACTGTGTTGGGCTCTAATTGTTTCAAATTTGTTTGTCTGTGCTCTGTTATGACTAAACTCACTGTGAAGCTGTTGTTAAGAATTATTATGTTGGGATAACATTTTAGCATTATTGACTTACTGCTAGTGTGTTGGATGTTTCTGGATTATTGATAGTCGTATTAGTGTAATGTCATGTTCATAAAAACACACTGAGTTGTTGTGCGAATTGATATATTGTGAAAGCATGATTGGCATATTGTTTCATTGTTAGAATGTTATTTATGTTGTGGAAGCATGCTGAATTGTATTTGTGAGTTGAACGATGCATGGGTCATGGCTCAGAAAACATGTAGTAGGACTCCGGTGAGAGTTTGGTTCTGTTATGAAGTGAATAGGTGAGTATCAGGGCCAAAGGGCTGATATGTCACTAGTTGGGTATCGAGGCTCCGTGTATAAAGGTCGGAAATCGATATGCTAACATTGGACAAAGATGAGTGTCGAGGCTTCGGGTACAAAGGTCGAGGGTTGATGCGATGAGTTTTAGAGGAAGGAAAGTATTGGGGCCTTGACAAGAAAGGACAAAGGCCAGTATGTTGCAAAGTCATCGATGCCTTAGCTATACAGGGTTAGGGGTTGGTGCAACAGTTCGAGGTCTTGGATACAAAGGTCAAGGAATCGAACTTCAAGCGCCATAGAGAAGTGTCGAGGCCCTGGGTGCAAAGGTCAGGGGTCGATACGACTCGACGGATTAAGTCTTGGAGGAATATGAAAGAGAACTAATGACTTCAGAGAAGTGTCGATCCTTGGCTGTACGTGGTCAAGGGTCAGTGCAACTGATAAGAAAACAATAGCCAATTGGATCTAAAAACCCTTATGGTTATGCAAACCCCTAGATCACAAATGCTAAAACCCCCGAATCGAGATGATGTCAACCCAAGGAAGAAGTTAGAACGGATTTACCTTGATGATCAATATCAAGAGTAGAGAAAACTTGTTTCTAAACTCAAGATTCGAACCACTCCACAAATAGCTTGATCAAACTACTTGAATGATTCTAGCATGCAAATCTAACACTCAAGAATTGCAAAGAAAAACAAGCTCTAGGCTTTTTGAAGCAAAATAGCAACTTCATTCAATCATCAAAATCTGTCTTTCAAAGGAAACAAGCTAGGCTATTTATAGCCTCCAAAACAACCCTAAAAGTAACCTAAAGGCATTTGAAAGGTTGTAACTCCCAATTACATGATGGCCATAACATCCACTAGCTAAAATGTAACTTAAAACACATAAATGAAATGTTTAA
>NW_019104715.1:134029-146012 GCF_001995035.1 Momordica charantia
TAGTTTTAAAAATGAAAAGCTCAACTCCCAACTCTAATGGAAAGCCCATGGGCTAGAGGAAACTAGAATTCTATTTTCAAATAATTCTAATGGTCCAAAACAAGAAACCTGAAATTAAACATTAGTAGTTAAAATAAAACTCACAATAACTCGAGATAAAATAATTAACTTCAACTCTAAGACCCAAGAATAAAGTCCAAAAATTTGAACTTAAAATTTTCCAATACATTGTATTAAGAACGAAAAAAAAAATCTCTTTCCAAAATTTGAAAAACTCAAATTCTCTAAATCCGACGAACTTGATTCTAATTTACCCAAAATTAGAACTTCAACATTAGAAAATCCAAGAATTAAAATTATCTGCTTTGGGGAAAAATCCAAGGGCACTATTTATATCTTAAAATAAACAAGCCAGAGAGCGCGGGGCGTTACATAAACCGTTCTGTTGAGGTGTACCAGGGGTGAGAGTTGGGACGTGATTCCATGTTCTATCATATAGTCTTGGAATCTTAAGTCCATATACTCTCCAACCTGATCAGATCAAAGTGTTTTAATGATTTTACCTAATTGATTTTCAACTTCGGTCTTGTACTCCTTGAACTTTTTAAGGGATACGGGCTTGTGTTGCATTACGTATAGATGACCATACCTTGAATAATCATCTATAAAATAGATGAAGTATTCATACCCTCCTCAAGCTTTAACAATCATCGGACCTCAGAGGTCTGAATGTATAAGTTCAAAGGGCTGTTTTGCTCTATAACCTTTTCCACTAGAAGGTCTTTTAGTCATCTTGCCTTCAAGACAATATTCATATGATGGTAAAGAATCGTTTTCTTAATCGCTTAGAATGTCATTCTTAACCAACCTCCCAATCCAATTGAGATTAATGTGACTTAATCTCAAGTGTCAAACATAGGTATTTTCTTTAGGAAAAACTTTTTTCCTTTTAGTTTGAGTTTTAGCATTTTTAAATAACTCAGTATTTAAAACTGCTTTAGTTATGGTTGGTCTTTAGTAGATACAAGTTGTTTTCTAATTTGGTAGAACAGATGTTGACACCATTTATGGAAATGAACACATCATACGTAGAAAAAGAAACATAGTACAATTGTTATAATAAACAAGAAATAGAAACCAGGTTCCTCTCAGTTTTAGGAACAACATAATACATTATCTAATAAAATATATTATTTCTTGTATAAAAACAATTTAAGCTTTCTTACTGCCACAACTAAGACAACTTCTCCCGTTCCGACGTTGAGAGTCATCTTTCCGGCTTCAAGCTGCCTCCAGGAACTAATTCCCTAAAATGAATAACAAACATGGTTAGTGGATCCTGAATCAAGTATCCGGAGTAATCATTCTCCACTAAACAAGTTTCAAAAACAAGTAAATCACATTTACCTTCATTGGCTTTCTTCATGTCGATTAGGTATTTCGGACAATTGCGCTTCCAATGCCCATCTACATTGCAATAGAAACATTTTCCTTTGTCTGCAACCTTGGCCTTGCCTTTCTTGGTAGTGGCAGCAGCGAAGTCATGTTTAGACCCCTTACTAGCAACCTTCTTCTTCTTAAAAGTCTTACTTCCAGAAGAAGAGGGCGCATACTTTGTTATAGATGACGAACTTCGGTGGAACCTCTTTGAGGTGGCAATGTTTGCCTCCCGTTCCTATCCCTTATTTTTTATAAGTAACTGGTAGGTTCGTAGCTCATTTAAAAGCGTGGTAAGAGTGTACTTTAGCTTATTCATAACCGTATTGCTGCGGAATGACTGGAAACTCTTCGGAAGAGATTCAAGAATGAAGCTGACATGACTCTGCTTGTCTATGACGGTCCCGTTCGACTCTGCCACGTTGAAGTGGACCATCAGGTTGAGAACATGTTCTCGTATTGAAGGACCCTCATTCATACTCGCGTTGTAAATGAACTTAAGGGCTTCATTTCGAGCCTGTGAGGACGGTTGCCCAAACATGCTCTACATCGAGTCCATGATCTCCTCAGCAATGTGACTGTGTCCTCGTTCTTCTTAGTAAGCACATCAGTTATGCTCGCTAAGAGGTAGACCTTAGCCTTGTCATTGGCCTTGATCTATCGGTCATAGACATTGTGCACCGCCATAGTGGCATTAGGCGTAGGAGTTTGAGGATAATCCTCTTGCAAGACGAACCTAAGATCATCTATCACTAGAATAGTATTTAGGTTCAATTTCCATTGTCTGTAGTTTTCGCCATTAAGTTTTTTCGCGGATAACAAGGCAACAATAGAAGTAGACATGCTAAATACAAAAACAAATCTATATTAGTTTCATGCATTATCCTTTAAACCCAATCAAACTTTAGCAAAAGTAATTAACCACCCTAACAAAATTGTTTTGCAACAATGTCTCAGTGATTTAGAGCAACAACAACTGTAGGACAGACAAATGCTCATTTACTGAATTGATATGTTCTCAAGTAAGTTTTACACCAGAATAACTCTTATTCATATAATCTTTAGTCATCATATATTCGGTCAGGAAATTGCTACCTTGCTTAACAACTCCCACTAAGTGCGACCCACCATTTTCAGATCTCAGAGGTTCGTTCTAATAATCTCGCCGTAGGGAAGGAAAATATTAGAGCAAAACCTAGGAGACCCTTATCCATTTATGGAGTTTACGTTGATTTTGATTCCACACAATGGACCATCCAGAGGAATGGTCGCACCAGGACGACATGCAGGTCATGTATGAAATCTCACGGTGCAAACTAATGGTGGAGATCGAAGACGTGTTGTCACACGTCCTTCTCCCACTTACTATGAATACTATCTCCATTCACCTTGATATTGAACCATGCAAACACCTTCCGTAGGGAGGTCGCGCCAGGGTGACAAGAGGCCGAACATAGAACTCGTAGTGTGAACATTAAGGAGAAACGTTAGAGAAAATAAATGTTATATATACCTTGTATATCAAAAAATATACATGATATATTACACATTCTTTTTTGTTCCCACTTAGAATTCTAAAACTAGGGCATACTACTTATGTAAATCCCAGTTAAGTAAAATTAACTAAGTGAATTTTTAATTGGCTGAATATAACTATTTATATTGGAAGTTGTACATTAATGTTTTGAGGTATCAAACATTTTAATAAACTAATTACATTCTCGCATTCATATAAAATATTGACTAATTCAACCCCAGGTTGGTTCCTAGGTAAAGGTGTTCCCTTACGGTCAGCTTCCAGAGACAGGGTTCCCTTATAGGCAATATTTTATATTTATTCTTTTATTATTTCATTTTAAACATAGTTATAACAAAAAAAAGTCTGCCCCTAATCATATTAAAAGATATAATCTAAGGTCTAATTAATTTTAAACCCCTTTAAAATCGATTAACTTAGACCCTTGCATGCAATTCTTTATTATATATTTTAATTTCTATCTACCAAATTTTTATAACTTTTATAAAATTCAAGAAATTAAACCTATAATCAAGCATTGACAACATACATTAATATAACTGGTAAGGGTGTCGAGGCCCTCCAAAATAATTACTGATTTGACTAAATCTAACTTGTAGAAGTAGTGAGATCAGGTCGAATCCCAAGGGAACCAGTGAAATTAATTTCTCAAAGTTAAAAAAATGGGGGGTTTGTATTTAAATTTTGAAATTAAAAAAGATAAACTAAAAGGAAAACGAAAGTCAATCTTACCAAACTTCCAATCCAAAGGTGTGATTTTCATCCAATTGTAATCTTGATCATAGGTTTTACAGAAAATTTGTATCTTGATTCAAGAACTTAGTCTACTTACACGGAACAACCGTGGTAAGTTTTAATTCACCTAATTTAAATAATTTAGACCAAGCATCAAAATTAAATCTTATTAATTAATCAACTGGACACGATAGCGTTCCATATTAATCAAAGAATATCATTAAGGATGATGGGAATGACTAAACCAAAATCAATTAATTTGAGATAGTTGCAAGTCAATTAATTTTGTCCCTTTGTTTCCTTAGAGTCTATTATGCTAGCTATGTAAACATGGAAAAGCCATAAATATACACACATAAGCCAACCCCTTGCTACTTATTTCAATCATTCATGACAATTACGGATCACAAACTCATGGATAGCAGTAGAACAATTAATATGAATTAAGGCGTCAAGTTAATTAATATAAACTGTTCATAAATAACAAGAACAAGAAACAAAGAATACTTGAAAAAGAAGAAATCTCTATCTAACTTGAGCCTCCCAAGCTTACAATTGGACTTGAATCACCATTGAGTTAGAAGAATTAAAGCCTAGCCACTCATGGTGGTGGGAGAGAACTTGAATTTTGGAGAAGAGATCCTTTAGTTGGAACTTGGATGCTGAATCTCCCAATAAGGTTTCTATATTTATAGAGATTAACTTTATCCTCTTTTAAAGAGTAATTATCTCTAATAAGGAGTTCCTAACTAATTGGGAAATATCATTTTTAAAAGAAAACAAATTAAATAAAAGAGTTCCTAATCAATTGAGGATTATGTTTCCTACTTTGATTATATCTTTTTATTTACAAAATATCCTAAAAATTCATAATTCTCAAATTGAAGCTTCCCGCCATAATAATTATGTCTATATTTATCTGTTGAACTCTTCCCAATTTGGTGAAGTCCGTATTATCCTCTAAAATTGCGTTTTTAAATTGTTATTCTTGAATATCTTCAATCAGCCACAGAATTATAAATTATAATTAAATTAAAATATTTAAACATAATAAATTAATAAAATGTAAAATAAATGTATAAAATAGGGGTGTATTTTTCGTCTTATCAATAACAATTATATTAACTAAGGTAATGTCATGCTCAATGCAACTTTAATTTAATCTAATTAATACAACATTTGTATTAATCAATTATAAAAATAAAATATGCTACCATACATTATAACTATTATATACATATGACGCATGATCATGCTTAACCTGTGGTGGGATTTTAAAACTATATGGCATACTTTATGCAACATATAATTCCTAAAATAATCACATTCATAATGCAATAAAATAAATAGCTAAGTAGACCGGTTTTGGCATCCTATGTTACAATTAAATTAATATAAACTAGTTTATAAATTAAAAAAACATAGAAAAAATACTTGCAGAGCGTCGAATGCACGAACGGGGGGTCGAAAAACATGAGGGACAACGTCACGGCGCTGCTACAGTATTAAGACAGCAACTGGGCACTGCAGCATAGCACCATGGCACTACACAACGTGGCAGCGCTAAGGTACAGTCACGATAGAATATTTATGTGTCCACGGATATTAACCATAACGGCAAGTCATTCTTTCACGAGTGTTCGTAATCACAGATGGGTCAAATTATCGTTTTACCCCTGTGTTACATCTTGTACCTTAAGTACCGGTGATCCTCTAATAAACAACTCAGTTATGCTCCGACCAATAACCAGAAGTCCCTCTCGAGTCAATGAGAGGGTGGGGCCCCTTGTTCAAGTCTTGGAGTTAGCACTAAAGGGAACACTCATCTACTCCCCTAATGTCGGAGATGAGTGAATTCCATCCCGTGAAGTTATGTTCCTAGCTCCTCACTCGGTCTCGTCCCCATAATGGTAGGAATGTTGAGTCCGCGACTCGGGCCACTCTCACCCATACAGATCAAAGGGTGAATCCTCACAGGCAGGAGTCCATAACTCACTCAGAATTGAGAATGAGTTGCCTGGTCATCTTATGAAATAGCAATCTGTTAGTCAACGATGTTATATCTAAAGATTGACTATTTCGCGGTCTGATCTTATCCAAACTCATTGTATAGGATACCCCCACTTCCATGTCTCCACACGAACTACTTGGATCGGGTCATCTGTAACATTCACAAAGTGGGTCGTATCCATAGTGTTGTCAAGATAACGTACCCAACCTCATCCATATGCTATAGACACTTTAGGTTATTCCCGGGATATTATCGACTTTTATATCGAGGGTATATCAAATATATATCCAGTATGTATACTGTCCCAGTTACATGATAATAACCTTGAATGTTTAGTTTATTGAATTTGGACAATGCAATGCTATCTATTGAACATTAAATTGATTGAATAAAACTTTATTGAATATAAATTTGTTTTTACATAAATACAAACTACGAGTTTAGGGCAACACACCCAACAACTACTACCCTTCAAGATGCTGACGCCACCAATTTAAAGATAAATGAATGTCTACAGTGGGACTCACGAAAAAGTAAGTGCATTTTCTTACCACCCGTGTTTATTACCACTCTTGTCTTTCTCTCACTTTTATTCTTCTTTTCTTTCCCCCACTCATATTTTTTTATCAAGACTCTTTTTTTACTTGATTTTTCTACTTTTGGACTCTTTTTTCATACTTTTTTTTATAAAATTTTTTTGCATATGGCTTTTTTTTTTTAATCAGTCTCTTTTTTTATTGCTTGCATGTTATTTCTGATTGTTTTTCGAAACTGAAAAAGCACGTTCTTTCTAAAATAAAAAGACACAAACTGTCCCCCCCAAACTTAAGGGAAACATTGTCCTCATTGGGGAAAATTTTTTGGAGAGATGCAAAATTTTAGCACAAAAATTACAAGGTCTTCCAAAGTAATGAAAAAGTTTTAGTTTCAAAACAAAAGTAAGTAGAACACAATTTTAGTAACAAAACAAAAAGTAGGGAATGACTTATGGCTGGATCATAAAACTAGAAAATCTAACCTATTCATGCCTTTAAGTATCCTCATTGACACGATACAAAAACGAATAATAGAGGAAAACTTTTCATTAAAACGATGAACATACTGAAAGTTTAGAAAATATGGGCACCATTGAAAAAGCTAAGGACAAGCTTGTAGCTATAACAGGGAAGCATGCAAATGTTGAACTGAATGCAACATGCAGAAACACAACCAATATTTTTTACTAACAGCACAACATCCTACAAAAACTATCCTGAAACCAAAATAACTTAACAAAGAAACTAAAAATACAAAATCATATAAGATCAAGATCCAAAACATCTAGTATCAAAGCAAAGAGAGAGAAATACTCCCATAATGATAATTGTTCAAAGAATCTCGTTCGTGGAAGCGGTGGTAGGTCGTGAAAAAGAAGGCAAGTCGGCCTTAGGCTCATCGGGAAAAGAAGGTGCACCATCTCCATAAAGCCTCTTGAGAAACTCACATGTGGCATGCTGAGTCGCCGCTAGAGGAACTCTCTAGTAACCAAACTGTGAGTATCGAGATTCGTGACGGCAGTGGAAGAATCTTCATCACGAACGATCTGGTATCCCGAACTCTCCTTATGGATGTGGCTGACTTCTTAGGAGTTACTACATCCTCATCATCGGCCTCCACTCCTGCTTGCAAACATAATTATGTTATCAGACCAAGAAAAACAAGTAGGCCTACTGATAACTCTCGAAATGAGAGTTATTATAGTAAATATTGGGTTGTTTTTGTGCGAATAAATGTCAAAGTTTGTATAATTTAGCTCTAAAATATCATAAATACTATTAGAAATCAAAATTCGAACTAAAAATCCTAGGGGTTTCTTTTCCAATTCTGGAGGTTCAATGATGGAAGGTTGCAAGGCCTTCAAATCCGCTATTGTCGGCTGTAAAAACTCAAAATGCTCAAATTAGGGCAAAATTACGCAAGGCGCAATTTTGGATTCTTTTTCTGCGGCCTCCAAATTTGCTTCCAAGTCTTCCACCATCATTTGCTGGAGTTCCTCCATGATTGCTCCTATTGTAGAGCACTCCTCAACTTCATCCGGGAGATGCATCGCATCGAGGACATTGGAGGTTACCTGTTCATCATTGACCTTCATCGTGATCTCTCCTTTTCTAACATTGAAAACCGTATCTCCAGTTGCTAAGAATGGACTCCCAAGAATGATCGGCACCTCAAGATCTGCTTCACAGTCCAAAATTATGAAATCGGTGGGAAAAATAAACTTATCAACTTTAACAAGCACATCTTCTGTTTTTCCTTCCGGTTTCTTTATGGATCTATCAGCTAGTTGTAAAGTGACAGTAGTGGGACGAGCTTCTCCTATATTTAACTCTTTAAAGACAGAAAGATGCATAAGATTAATGCTTACTCCTAAGTCACACAATGTTCTTCCTAGGTTCTTACCTCCTATTGAGCAGGGAATGGTAAAACTTCCTGGGTCCTTACATTTAACAGGCAATGGATTCCCTACAGCATCACTACTACACTTTGTCAAGGCTACCGTCTCATGCTCACCTAACTTCTTACGCCTAGATATGATGTCCTTTAAAAACTTAGTGTAGTTAGGCATTTGTTCTAAAGCATCTATGAGAGGTATATTGATATGCAACTGTTTTAGAATCTCAAAGAACTTCTTAAAATGACCATCCTGATTCTTTTTAACTAGAATTTGGGGGAAAGGTGGAGGAATCTTAATATTACCTACCTGTGGAGTAGTGCTGGGCACTACTTGCTTACCTTTATCCGCCTTCTTATCTTTTTCTTCTGAACTTACAGGTTTTGCTTTCTCTTCTTGTTGTGGATTGGAGGTGGATGCAGGAACAGGTGTAACTACATGATTTTCTTCGTCTGGAAGTGAGGGTCCTTCATAACTTAATTCGCTTCTTGTGATAACCGCCTTACAATGCTCATTTCCCTCACGATCTTGCTTCGGGTTTTCTGTGTGTCCAGGCAATCTACCTTGGGGTCTAGATTTCTGGTCATTTGCAATCTGCCCCACTTGCATCTTCAAGCTTCTTATCGCAGCATCAGTTTTTGTCATGAACTCTTTCATCATGGCCTCCAAACTTGCGTTGCTACCACTTTGCTGAGTAGTATTTTGACCTCTTTGCTGATTGTATTGTTGAGGCTGCGATGCCGGTTGAGTTGAAAAACCAGGAGGAGTATAGTTTTGCTTGTATTGTTGAGTGGGTGCTTGTGCACTGCTACTAGCTACTCCTTGGTTACTCCAGGAAAAGTTTGGATGGTGCCTTCATCCAAGGTTGTAAGTGTTTGAATACGGGTTGAAATTTCGTTGGGCACCTTGACCTACATAAAAAATAGACGCTGGATTAGCTGGACAGTTCTCATACAAGTGGTTATTACCACAATAGACACAAGATATATCTGAAATTTGCAAAATAGGAGAGGGCTCAGGTATCGCCGAAGTGACAGTTTTGGTTTCCTTCTCCATTGTCAACTGCTCTAACATTTGGTTCATAGCCGCCATTTGGGCTTGCATTGAAGCTACTGTGTCTAACTCAAAGACTCCAGCTGATACTTGCTTCTTTGGTAATGACCTTCCTATTTCGCCTTGGTCATTAATGTCTGTCATCTTATTCAAGATATCAACGATCTCATTTACCGACATCTCTAACAACGAGCCATTGGCTGCGGTGTTCAACATCATCCTTGATGAACGATCCAATCCTCTATAGAATTGTTCAATATGCACAAATGCGGGCAATCCATGGCTCGGGCATCTTCTAAGTAACTCCTTAAAACGCTCCCAAGCTTCTTGAACTGCTTCGTTCTCCTTTTGTCTAAAAGACACAATGTCCTCTCGGAGGTCTGCATTCCTGGTCAAAGTGTGGTACTTTGCCAAAAATTTCTCCGTCAGTTCTGTCCATGTGTTGAAAGAATTTGGTTCTAACGGTTTAGCCAAGTCTTTGCACCATCCCTGAGAGAAAAAGGAAACTTTTTTAATCTTAGTGCATCCTCAAAAACACCAGGAAGTTGAAATGCATTAGCGATTTCAATAAAGGATTTGAGATGGGAGTAAGGATCGTCATTAGTCAATCCTCTGAACTGGCCCATCGTCTGTAACATCTGGAACATGACTGGCTTGAGCTTGAACTGTGCGGCTTGGGGTAAAGGATTATTTATCCCTGAATTTATGTTATGGAACGCATGAGTGACATAATTCCGCATGGCTACATCTCGATTATCTACTAGAAGGATCGGATTAGGAATTTCTCCTGCTCGGTTTGTTGCTCCTTCACCTGCCATATCTCCATTCACAGGTGGATTTTGTGGCGGTGGAGGATCTTGTGCATTTCTATTCATCTTGATGGTCTCTTCTTCTTCAACTTCTTTCTTCTTTTTACTTTCTTTCTCTTTTCTCAACCTTTGCTCACGCCTTCTCCTCTTAAGGGTTCTTTCAATCTCTGGATCAAAGGTCAACCAACCAGACCCTGTGCTCATACACAACTCCCTTAAAGGTTAGATATAACAGTTAATTCCAAGGACTGAGGAATGCAACAATCACACAATGAAACAATTCACTTGAAAAGAATATGATTTGAAATCTCAAATCCCCGGCAACAGTGCCAAACACTTGTTGGGATTTTCTCTACCTTTAAAAAGATTAGAGACTCGTGCAAGCGCACACGGTCACAAGTAAAACTAGGAAGTAATCCAAGGTTAAATCCTCAGGGACTTGTTGCTTTTCAAAATCAAGTAATGCAGTGAAATGGTTCAAATACGCAATTGTGATTTAGGAAGAAAATAATGGTGAAATGTTGTTGTTTGAGGTTTTAACTATCAAGCAATTTAATGAAACTCAACCTCCTTGTCTTCTACCTTAGTTTTGATGCAAAACATGGAAAACACACTATGTTGGGAAAATGCACCAGGCGCAATTCCTAACTTTTCTTGGGATTTGAGTTCTACTCTTTCACTACCGTTTTTGGTTGCTGCAGAGGCTAGGGTAACCTACAATCATATTCCTATGTGTGATTACAATCCTAGAGAATATCTACCAACTCATCTGCATTATGGGTCAGAGGGCCTATGTCTAGGACCATGTTTTATGCGCTTATTCCTAAGTCACATCCCATATTAGTTTCCTATTATTTTACCTAACTCACCTTTCCCAAGGTCGGGCTTTGGTGTATAAATCAAGTTCCCACTGGCCAAATGGAAAAAACGATGTAAAGCGAAGTTTTTAGAAACCAACCCAAAAAAGTGTCAGGAGCAATCTGGCCAAAATCCCGAGCATGTTGAAAATCAAATCATTTGACTAAGGCATTCCACAAGGAGGTTGATAACTAATTTAGAACATAATTAAATGAAATTAAATGCACGAAAACATAAAGAAAGTATTTTTCATTGAATTTAAATGAATAAATAAGTCGTACTAGGAGTTCTATCTTGACCCTCTTCTCTCTCGAGCGTGAGGGGAGTTGAAACTCGCTAAAGAACTTTAAAAGAACAGAATGAACAGAGAAGAGAAGTAAGAACTCGAATTAAAAGCACTACGAAAGGTAAAAGCGTGAAAAACAGAGAAATGAACAACTAGAATATAAACATAAACCCTAAAAACGTGTTCTACAACTAGAGAGCATCTAGAAGAAGATGAAATGAAACTTGGAAGGGATGATTTGCTGAGGGATGGATGACTTCCTTTTATAGCACCATAGGTTGGTTGAAACTCCCCTCCATTTTAGGTGGAAAAGGGTTGAGATTCACCTAACCACCTCACTTGAACTTGGACTCACGATTTTGAACATGTGGGAAATGTCCTCCTTGCCCTTGATTAATCAAAACATGAGTTTTGACAAATTGCTCTCCAAAAATGCGCCAGACGCAATTCTGCAAAAGACAGAATTCTGTTATTTTCTTCCAACTTTGACCGCATTTATCTCATATTTTTCCTAAAGTACCATATTTTGAATTTTATGCATAAATAATCTATGTATGTTCTACTTTAAGAATATATGGTATTTTTTGGCAAATAATAATGGGAAATGGGTAAAAAATGTGGTCAAACAGAGCTACCGAGACATGTTTCTGCAATAAAAAGTCAACCCTAACAGACACGACAGCAGAACGGTGTGGCAGAGAGAATGAACAAGACGCTGAATGAGCGTGCCAGGAGCATGAGATTACATGCGGGATTGCCTAAGATGTTCTGGGCAGAGGCAATCAACACTGCGACCTATCTGATCAATAGGAGTCCGACCACATCA
>NW_019104715.1:168063-179673 GCF_001995035.1 Momordica charantia
AGCTTGATTTTATATAATTATTGCACAGGGAGTTGACATCTCGTGTTTGGGGTTAAGTTTAAATAGTTGGGTAGTTAACGTGATCTAGAAGCGTGTTGGAAATTATTGGTCGTTATAATAATAATCGTCTCAAAAATGTTATTTGTTATGCTATCTCTGATGCCCAGTTAGTCTTTGTTCCTCATCGAGTCATCACAGACAATATAAATTATATTTAACTTTCCTAATGTATGCTATTAGAGCCAAATTAAAACATTAATTCAATTTTGTCCCTAGAATTATAAAATTTCACAAATTTACCCTCACCTTTTAAGATTTATTGTATGTTGAATCATAAATAGTAAGGAAGGTATTTCAATAAAATAAAATAGTAAAAGATTTGACATTTAATTAAGACTTAAAAGATGTTAGAATTTAAGCTAGATTCATTTCTATACACATGCATTAATTCCTAGATACATGAATTGTTAGGTTCATGTAAGATAATGTATTAAGATACATGAATAGTATGTATACATGTATCCATATATTTTGTGTCTTTTGGATGTGTCTCTTGGATGTTATATAAAAGGATCATTTCCCTTATTTGTAATCAAGCAAGAAAGAAGCAAATTGAAGCATTTCATTCAAGAAAAAAAAGAGAACAATATTCTTCTCTTGTATGTTCTTGAGTTTATTAAGAGAACAAATTTATTCTCTTTAAAGTTGGTGAGTTTTAGAGTGAATTCTAGTGAGGGCTTATTAACGTTTCCAACAAAGTGGCATCAGAGCCAAGTTCAAAAGATGACATCTAACAACATGTTGCAGCCTTAAGTTCCTCGTTTTGAAGGAAAGAACTATAAACGGTGGAGTAAACAAATGAAGGTTCTTTATGGACCTCAAGAGCTTTGGGATATTGTTGATAGAGGATATGTGGAGCCGGAAGGTGAGGTTGGTCTTTCACAATAACAACTTAACGAGTTGACAGATGCTAGAAAGAAAGACAAAAAAGGCGTTTTTTATCTACCAAGCTGTAGATGAAAATATATTTGAAAAAATTTCAGGAGTCTCAACTACTAAAGCAGCATGGGATGAATTACATAGTTTGTATGAAGGAGAGGAAAAGGTAAAACTGGTAAGATTGGAAGCATTTCGAGTTAAATTTGATACCATTAGAATGAAAGAAGCTGAAACTGTTGAAGAATGTTTCAATTGTGTTCTCTCTATTGCTATTCAATTGAGATCAAATGAAGATGCAATTGAAGATCAAAGAGTGGTAGAAAAGATCCTTAGAAGCATGACCAGAAGATATAAGCACATTGTAATAGCAATTGAAGAGTCCAAAGATTTGTCAACACTCTTCATAAATAGCTTGATGGGATCTCTCCAATCTCACGAGCTTAGATTGAAGCGATTTGATTCTACTCCATCAGAAGAAACTTTTCATATGCAAACTTTTCTAGAGGGAGATTTAATGGAAGAAGAGGTGGATGCAGTAGCGAGGAAATGGAAGGTTAATGACTTCAAAAGTTTGGAGTCAGAGAGAAAAATAATCAAACTTCTTCAAATAGAGGAAGGGGAAGAAGTTCCAGTAGAGGAAGAGGAAGAAGTAGAGGTGGAGGTCGTGGAGACTTTTCTCACATACAATGCTTCGATTGTGGACGCTACGGGCACTTTCAAGCAGACTGTTGGTCTAAAAAGACTAATTCTAATAAGGCAGAGACCATTCTGATGCATGAACAATAAAATGATGATCAAAGCTTTTTTTTTCTCACATTTAATGTCCAAGAAACAAACACTGAAGATATATGGTATCTTGATAATGGTTGCAGTAACCACATGACAGGAAGAAAGAATATTTTCGTATCTTTGGATGAATCTCTTCAAAATGAAGTGAAGACTGGTGACAACAAGAAGCTCACAGTCAATGGAAAAGGAGATATTATTGTGAAGACAAAAAATGGAGCAAAAAGAATCACTGATGTGTATTACGTTCCAGAACTCAAACACAATCTTTTAAGTGTTGGACATCTTCTATTGATGGGACATGATGTTGTCTTCAAAGATAGCATATGTGAGACCAGAGTAAAAAATGGAAGTCTCATAACAAAGGTACACATGATTCACAACAAAATGTTTCCAATCAAAATGTACTATGAGAAGCCTTTTTGTTTTCAGACTTTAGTAAAAGATTCTTCATGGCTTTGGCATTCTCGGTATGGGCACCTGAGTTTTGACACTTTGTCTAACATGTGTCAACAACATATGGTGAGAGGAATGCCAAATATTAAAAGGGAAGATCAACTTTGTGAAACATGTATTTTGGGAAAGTATCATCGAAATCCATTTCTGACAGGAGGTTCTTGGAGAGCATCAAAACCTCTCGAGCTAGTCCATACAGACTTATGTGGACCCATGCGAACTACTACGCTTAGAGGTAATCATTATTTTCTCACATTTACTGATGATTATAGTCGGAAGACATGGATTTACTTGTTAAAAGAAAAAAGTTCTACTTTCGAGTATTTCAAAACATTCAAGGCAATGGTGGAAAATGAAAGCAACTTAAAATTGAAGATGTTGCGTTTTGATCGTGGAGGATAATATATTGCTTTTAAAGATTTTTGAGGGAAAATGGAATCAAGCATCAAAAGACTGTTCGAATAACTCCTTAACAAAATGGTGTTGCAGAGAGAAATAATAGAACAATAATGAAGCTTGCAAGAAGTATGTTGAAGGCCAAGAATCTTCCAAATGAATTTTGGGGAGATGCAGTGACATGTGTTGTTTATCTCTTGAATCGTGCTTCAACCAAAAGTGTTCAAGGTCTTACTCCTGAAGAACCACGGAGCGGATTAAAGCCAATTGTTAGTCACCTAAGCGTATTTGGCTGCATTACTTATTCTCATGTTTCAAATGAGAAAAGAGGTAAGCTCGATGATAAATAAGATAAATGCATTTTTGTCGGGTATAGTGAGAACTCCAAGGCTTATAGATTATTCAATCCTATAAGCAAGAAAATCATTACCCACCGAGATGTAAAATTCAGTGAAGCAGAATTTTGGAGATGGGATGCAACAAATGGAAACCATAATCCATTACTTGTTGACATGAATGACAAAAAAGATGCTCAAGACTTGGAGCTTGAAAAGACTCAACCAGCAGCTTAATCTTCATCTCTACCTTCCACAAGTGATGAATCAACAACACCAAGGAAGATGAGGAATATTCAAGAGATCTATAATGCTTCAAGAAGAATACTTGTAGATGAACATGTTGATTTTGCTTTATTTGCAGATGTTGATCCTATATATTTTGAGGAGGCAATTCAAGATGAAAAATGGAAGGTTGCAATGGATTAAGAGATTGATAGAATAAGAAGAAATGAGACATGGGAGTTAGTCAATCTATCGAAAATAGAAAAGCTCTTGGAGTCAAATGGGTCTACTGGACGAAGTTGAAGCAAAATGACAAAATTGAGAAATACAAGGCAAGACTTGTCGTTAAAGGGTACAAGCAAAAGTATGGTGTGGATTATGAAGAAATTTTTGCACCTGTGACCCGTTTCGAGACTGTTCGATTGATTCTAGCTCTTGCAGCACAAAATGACTGAAAGTACATCAAATGGATGTCAAGTCGGCTTTTCTAAATGGGTACTTGGAGGAAGAGATATATATTGAACAACCTCCTGGTTTTGTAAAGAATGGAGACGAGGACAAGGTATGTCGATTGAAGAAAGCATTGTACGGGTTAAAGCAAGCACCAAGACCCTGATACAATCGTATTGATAGTTTCTTCTTGAAGAATGATTTCAAAAGATGTCCATATGAACATGTTCTCTACACCAAAGAGGACAAGAATGGTAATTTCTTGATCATTTGTTTATACGTTGATGATTTGATATTTTCGGGAACTTCAACAATGATGCTTGAAGAGTTCAAATAGAGCATGAGGAAAGAATTTGAGATAACTGATATGAGCTTGCTTCATTACTTTCTTGGTATCGAAGTAAAGCAAATTGATACTGAGATTAATATTTCCCAAAAGAAGTATGCGAAGGATTTGTTGTTCAAGTTCACAATGGAGAATGTTTATCCTTGTCAGTACTCCTATGGAAGTAGGTTTGAAATTGAGCAAGCATAATGAAAGTGAAGATTTTGATGCCATCATCTATATAAGTCTCCTTGGAAGTTTAATGTATTTAACTACAACTAGACCTGATCTTATGTTATCAGTCAATTTATTGAGTAGATTTATGGCATCACCAAAGAAAAGTCATTGAGAAGCTGGAAAAAGAGTTCTTTGATATGTTCATGGAACTATTAATCATGGAATTCACTCTAAGAAAAACATTGATAATGTTCTTGTTCGATACAGTGATAGTGATTGGGGAGGAAATATTGATGATTATAAAAGTATTTCTGGATATGTGTTTAGTATTGGTTGTGGAGGAGTTTTATGGGCATCAAAGAAGCAGGATGTTGTAGCGTTGTCAACAACTGAAGCTCAATACATCTCTTTATCCACAACCAGTTGTCCAGCATTTTGGCTGAGAAAGATGCTACATGAATTAAAGTGTCCTCAAGAAAAATGGACCATCATGTTTTGTGATAATACCTCATCAATTGCTCTTTCGAAGAATCCAGTTTTTTATGGAAGGAGTAAACATATAAAGATCAAATATCATTTCATCAGCTAATTGATCAAAGATGGGGAAGTATGCATCAAGCATTGCAAAACACAAGATTAAGTTGCAGATATATTTACAAAAGTATTGAAGACAGACTTATTCTTGAAAATGAAGGAGAAGCTTAGAGTTATGGAAATCTAGCTTAAGGGAGGATGTTAGAATTTAAGCTAGATTTATTTCTATATACATGCATGAATTCCTAGATACATGAATTGTTAGGTTCATGTAAGATAATGTATTAAGATACATGAATAGTATGTATACACGTATCCATATATTTTGTGTATTTTAGATGTGTCTCTTGGATGTTATATAAAGAGATCACTTCCCTTATTTGTAATCAAGCAAGAAAGAAACAAATTGAAGCATTTCAATCAAGAAAGAAAAGAGAACAATATTCTTCTCTTGTATGTTCTCGAGTTTAATAAGAGAACAAATTTCTTCTCTTTAAAATTGGTGAGTTTTAGAGCTTATCAACGTTTCCAACCAAAAATTACCTACTTATTATGTGTTCATAATGTAGCTTTAAGAAATAAGAAGGCGAAGGAAGATTGTACATATGCAAAAACAAAAGAGTGAAAAAGATAATTGGGACCTGAGTTGGATCAAATGGAGGTCCAGTACAATTAATAAGTGGCGTAGTAGAGTTGTTAATGCTGGGCCAAAGACCATCAATTGTGAACATGAGCAGAGGAAACGTGTAACATGCCACCCCGACGCCGGTACATGTGGCTGGCCCCCATTGTTGGACCATCAGAAAGTAATCATATCCTTCACCTCCCATGAAGAAGAACATGAATATGAATATGAGGAGAAGAAATAAAGTTTTAGGCATGCTGGGCTTAGTTGCTGTGTTAACATGGAGAGCAAATAAACAAGATTGAGTTTATATAATGAATCATTGTTGCAAAATTTCATTGACTTTTCTCTCTCTACAGATACATAAGAATCTGTGGATTAGTTTATTAATATTATACCATTTACCTTGAAATTGCTATGCATATTTGTGTTCATGTTATCAAGTCGCACATTAATATGTCAACTCCTTTTTTCTCAATTTTATATTTATAATGAAGTTTTAAGTTGGAGATTGTTCTGAAATAGTACCTTAATTCAGAAACTTCTGTGAAGTGATGTCTATGAATGAATATAAATATAGCAGCTTAAGATAAAGACACGTCAACAAAACCAAGAAATCAAAGCAAAGAAGATAACAGGGAAAAAAATTCACAATAACAAAGGTAGAAAACCACACATCTACTAAACAAAACAAAAACTAAGAAAAATTTGTATTGCTACTCTAATTTATTGTTAGCACCACTGTGGATTTTAAGAATGATGCTGTATCAATTTCATTTATGAATTATTAAGGTATCATGAGAGGTTAACAAAAGGAAGAAATGATTTGATAGTACTGAAACTTTTATGATCAATAAACCCGAGCCCAAGCTCTGCCTCTGTAGCCAAAGCGAGCATAGATCAGCGGTAATTGACATATACCTCCAATCCTCCAATCAAGAGGTTGTGAGTTCGAATCCCCTCCCCCTGTATTAAAAAAAATAAAATAAAAAATCTACCTCTATAAATTGTTTAATTTACCCTGCTCAAGTGTAGTTTTTTTTAATAGTTTAAAATAAAATTTGTGGCCACATACAAATTATTTATAACTAACACCAATAATAATTTTTTTATTACCATTATCAAAATAACTTATATTATCTACGTCACATCCCTCTTTTATCTTCATAAAAATATATATAACAAACAAAAAAGAATTTCATTTTACTAATAGCCTTATGTATTGTTTGACCACGCATTTACATTAAAATGAATTTGCTAAGTAAACAATATTTATTTTATTACATATCTTTTTTGTTACAATTTGTGTTGAGTAAATTTAGTACTGGTTCATACATCTAGGTTGAGTGAAAATTAAAATAAAGAATAAAGTAATGTGAGAAGGTAATGCATATGCAACAAATTAGCCTTTCTTAAAGACTTATATATATATAGATATATATAAAAGTAGGATTAATAACTATTAAAAGACTTTTTAGAGACATCAGAAAAAGTAAACTCAGAAAATAAAAACAATTGTTATATTATTTTATAAAATTATAGTATGTTTGAACTTAATTGTAGCTACCTTTCTTTTGTCTTTTTCCTATCTTAGTTTTCCCTAAATATATTATTTGGCCTTAGAATACTTACACATTGCTTTCAACTTCATCACTAATACTTTAAAAATTTTAATTTTTTTTTACTATATTTTAAAAATAAACTAAAGATCTCTACTCAGCAATGTCATTTGTGATTGACACAAAATATATCTCTTTATATCTGATACTCAATAAAAATTCCATATCATTAGATGGTGTATTGAAAATCACAACCATCTTTCTTATTTTGATTATTAGGCAGGTGAATTGTTAGTTTGAGTAGAAATTCTTAGTTTTTTTATTTTTTGATAAATTAGATTGAGATATATAATAATAAATAAATGTTAAGTCATAAAAAATAGGACTTCTCACATGTTAGGTTACTATTTTGATATTTAATTATTTCAATCTTTTTATTGGGTATAAATTTGGAAATATTTGTTTTATTTTATTTTATTTTTTATATTGAAGATAGCGTTAGAAGGATTTGTTTTTTTATTACTAAATATTAGGGGTGAACATCGGTGGCTCGATTTTCAGACCTAAATTGACGCTGACCGACGTAAGGTTGGTTTCTGAAAATGGAAACTGACCGACCTTTGTTGCTGCTGTTCCACCGACCGACTGAACAGTCGATCGGTTGGTCGGTTTTCGACAAACCAACTGGGTGGGGCTGTTGCAACGGTGAGGTGATCGACGAAGGCATCTGACGAGTGTGCCATTATTGTTGTTGAGAAATAAGAAGAATATATGGTAAAGAAAATAGATTTAAAATGGTGATGGAACAAGAAAGAAAGAACATCTCAGGAAGAAGAAAGATAAACGTGAAGGATGGGAGGGAAGATTTTGAGACACGGGAGAAAAGAGACAGAGAATAATAAATGAAAAACTAAATAATGAGTGATGTGGTTTCAAGAAAAACACGTGCGCCCATTGTTTTTCTCAAAACCACTTCGAAGAATGCAACATCTTCTTCAATCTAACATAAAATTGGTCCGTCGATCAGTTTTCCCTCCTCTGGAACAACCGACCGACCGACTGGTCGGTTTTACAAAAGGTAAAATCGACACTGATCGACCAGCAGTTGAAACCGATCGAACCGACTTGGTTTGATCGATTTTGGTCGGTCGGTTTGATTTATGGTGGTATTTTGTTCACCCCTACTAAATATAATATATAATTTAGAAGGATGAAAAACATTCGTTTTCAGCATATGTGACACGATGTGAGCATTAAATTCCATTCAATTATTGTTATTTTTAAATAACCTCAATGGAACGATTGGTGTATGGGTTGAACCAAATATTATATTGAAGAAAGATTTGTTAACTTAATAATAGGTTGATTCATTTGAGACAAAGTAAATAACCAAGTTGATTCATGCGATACAAAGTAAATGTTGTTTGTATTTCCACATTCTAAGAATTATAGGCAGTGGTTAAATTCATAGCTCGTAGTTAATTAATTAGGTTAGTAATTTTAACCATGGCAAAAGTAATTTTTTGTCAGGTCAAAATCACTCTCAAACACACCTTTAATGTAATGGATGAGTGGACAAAAATTGGAGAGTTGATAGGCTTAATAAGTGAGTAGGTATATAATATTCGTTACAAAGAATTTGAAGGGTAGTGGTCTATTTTGTGCCTTAGTGAAATAAAAAGTTCTTCCATCCTACAAATTTTGTGCCATTTCTCTTCCTTCCACCCTACTGTTTTCTTCATTTTTTTTATCACGTGGTTGTTCTTCATTCAGGAGATTAGGCTATGTCTATGAATCCTAAAATCCTAAGTAAAACAATCAACCAACATTTATTTAATTGGGTAAGATGTCATAGTCCTAGGATCTTATTTAATTACTTTATGTAAAGATACTTCTCCTTTTAACTCTACGAAATTGATTTTATCTTTAACGTTTTCAATATTAGATTAAAACTAGTTTCATTACTCAAGTGGCCAGATTCAAGAATTAGTTTAACAGTCAAATAAGTCAGACTTAAGCAGTGGAACAGTCGGTGCTCTACTTCCTCGATATTGGTGTGATTATTAACTACAACAAACCTGATCTACAATTTTGGTTAAAAAAGAGAGAGAGAGAGAGAGAAAACAATGACGGAGAGGGAAACAATGCTCACAAAGACATATATTTCAATGATGGTCAGTGACCGACATTGTTTGTTAGATTTTAATGTTGGTCCTTCATCGACATTAAAAGTATTTTCAAGAGAGCCCTAATTTAACTGTTTACAAGTCTTTCGTCCCTCTCATTGCACGATAAAATGAAATCCATGCTGCCTCACGACGCTACCGACTCATGAAACCCAACGAACTTCGGCGCACCGTGTGAACAATGAAGAAAAGCTTTAGCGAAGCCCTAACACATCTTTCTCTCTCGTGCTGCACGCTCCCATCACCATCGACCGACACCTACAACAATTACGTGACAAACTTTGGTTAACTCTAATTAACCCACGACGGCGACAGGTGTGAACTTATGACACCTTTCACAATAATGCTACAAACAATGGGCGCGAATGGAAAACAAATGACGATGTGAATATGTCTCGGAGTAGCTTTATTGAACGTGAATATGGTGGTGCAAAGGAATAGGCAACTCTTCGAATGGTGAAATCTCAATCATGAGGGGCGATAATTGAAATAATCTTCAATTAACGTGATTTCAAATCTCTCTAGCGTGACTATATTAGTGACGGTATAATTTTTACAATTTGATACACATGTGAGAGTTGTGTGAGAGTTGTGTTAGATGGACTTAGGACCAAACAATATTTTTTCACGGGCTCCACCTATGTTTGATGATAAAAACTACCAAGCATCGGCTATCAGAATACAACCCTACATTGAGGATTGTGATTATTGGGAAGTAATTAAGCAATGTTATGATATTGCTCCATCTCCTGATAACACAAAAATACACGATCAATACTTACAAGGAGAGGTCTATTAGTAAGGCAAAGGCTCGAGCTTGCCTAACTGCAACTGTGTCTCTTGCCATATTTAATATAATTGTTGCCTTGAAGTCAGCAAAGGTGATCTAGGAGTTCCTCAAAGGTGAGTATGATGGTGATGAGAGGATTAAGGACATGAAGAGTTTGAACTTGGTGAGGGACTTCGAGAGAATGTCATTGAAGGATAATAAGTCCATTCACGAGTACTCAAACAAGTTGATTAGAATTGCTAACAAGGCAAGAGCATTATGAACTGATTTATCTGACAATAGATTGATTTGGAAGATTATTGTTACAGTACCTAAGAGATATGAAGCAACCATTGCTTCCTTAGAAAATACTAAACACCTCTCTAAACTCAAGGTGATAGAATTAGTTAGTGCTTTGCAAGCACAGGAGTAGGGTACGTGGATGAGGCAAGAGGGAAACATTGAAGGGGAACTAAAAGCTAAAATGCAGCATGAAGAAAGTGGTAGAGATAATAAGTGGAAAGGGAAGAAAGGAAGTGGCAACAGTAGCTCAGCGTCCGCTGCAAAGGATGCTTGATATGAAACCCTAGAAAATTGTTAATAAAAACCATTCCACTGAAAGGAGGACTCTTAACTGTCAATTCCTAAAACTCTAAATCAAATAGTAAAATCACAAGGAAATATTAGATGAGGATTACCTTGATGATTGATAACTCTTCAAAAGAGAGTTATTTTATTAATAATTTAGGTTAACTAATGATTTAATGTGAGGGTGTTTGTGTAAATTGCATGCTTAATTGAGGAATTGAGTGAAAAAGCTTATTATTATGTTTTAAATCCTCATGTTCCTGAATTTATGCAAGTTCCTACTTATTTCCCCTATTTTGACTTAATTGTGCATAATTGAGAGGAGTTTCCAAGGAGCAGCAAAATTAGAGGAGAAATTCCAGAGCATTGTCAGGCTAAAGCATATGGTGCTGGAGCATCACTTTGTGCAGAAATTCCTTGGCAGTGCAGTAATACGTGAGATTTTCACTTATGTACTTTCAACGTGCGTTTTACTGAGTTTTGCCACAATTTTCGAGAGGGCTATAAAAGCAACAAGATGGGGTAGCCTCATCATCATTCGTCAAGGGGGAATAGATCCCAGGAGAGAAAATACTTCAAATATGGTGCTGAAGTCGAGGAGAGCATACCCATTTTGAGGAAGAGCTAATGACAGAGAGGAGCTTTTGTTGGACCTTGCGTGTTAGTGGCTTCCATATGCGTTTTTGTCCTATTCTTTAGAATAAGTTGTATCATCTCTTTACCCATTTCATTTTCCCCTTTCCCTATGAAGTAAATCCCATTCTGGGAACATTTCCATGCTGTAATTTATGAACAACTGATATTCTAGCTTATTCATATTGTTATTAAACAGAGTTGTGTTGATTTCCTTTATCTCGCTGAACTTTGTTGACCACATTGTTTAGTTTGCTAGTTTTTGTATGATCCGGAATGATATATGGTTAATTGAACTGCTCTATTTGTGATCTAGCTACTTTTTTCTAGTAGGTTCGTCAATACTCAAGAACGGGTTCCCCTAATCATGCTTAGAACTCATTTTTATTGCTTGACTATCTACCAATAGAAGTTATGGGTATTCATGTTTGGGTATCTACCAATGGAAGTTGTGGGTATTCATGTTTGGGTATCTCGGAAGGCAACTTATATGATCATAATTGGCTTCAAGTCCTTAGAACCAAGTCAAGAGAAGAAGACAGCCCCATCTCACACAAAATAGCTAAAACGCATCGACATGCCCAGTGCGCGAGCCTCAGACCGCGCAAGCCATTGGGCCCGAAGCTT
>NW_019104715.1:197101-213605 GCF_001995035.1 Momordica charantia
TTCATCTCCCCTTCTGGTCGACAATCGCGGCGCAGGTCCTTGCTGCACACAACGTCGTGGGTTTCGATTGGTGATTTTTTTTTATGCAATAGCTTTGGCAGCAGCAGTGTTTTTTGGCTTTCGGCGTCTACCCATAACCATCAGAAGCCTGATATACGCAACCTACATCCATTTCAGTTAGGTCTGAGTTACATGCACCTAATCGGAGTCGATTTTGCGGTAACGCACGTTGCAAGATCAGTTTGAATAGATTTCGATGGCTGGAATTTTGTTTTAATTATTCTTGTTTGTCTATTGATGCTTAGGTCTTAGGTGTGAATCAACACAAGATATAGAAGCGTAGCAGTGAGTAAGTAGCACCAAGGGATGGCTGCGTACGTTATTGAGTGCCAATGGAATGGTTTCGTACTGATTCTTATTATGTTAATTTGTCCCATGTATATAGAAATTGTTAGTCTTGGTTTGTGAACTACTAGTGGATATTGTTGGGTTACATGTTACTGTTCTTGTGGTTAAACATTAAGAAAATGTATAGTTGTATTGCTGGATATGACTGGAAAGTTTTGATGAGTATGGTTGGGAGTGTTTAACCTCTTACGTTTGAAATCATGTTTGAGATGAAACGCATGTGTTAATTTTATGTTATTTAGCTTTATGTTGTTTAGTTGGAAGCTGTTGGGTTATTGCCTTTGCTTTGTACGATGAAAAGCATGCTGGAAAAATTGTGTTGTGATTTGAAGTGTGAATGACTGATAGATTGTCTTCGAGGGATTAGTTGGAGTTGTCAAAAGTGGTGGGACGGACTAGTCGTTTGTTATTCTATGGTTTGTCTGAAGTGAAAATACAGACTAGTCGTTTGGTTATTCAAAGCCCTTGAAGTGGGTGGACTTGGGGATTATGTGATAAAGTCTTAGTGAAGGGTTATGTTGCAAATGTGTGGTCTATCGTGTAATGAGAAGTGGATGTACAGGTTTCGTGGCCTTGTGGGAAGTGGTTGAGGTGGTTGCGTCACTATTGGATGTCGACGCTCCGGAAGTAAAAGGTCAGGGGTCGACAGATCAGTCTTGGTAGAGATGAGTGTCGGGGCTCCGGGTACAAAAGGTCGGAGGTCGGCATGATGAGTTTAGTGATGAAGAGTATTAGGTCTAGACGTGGTGGCGGCCAAGGACCAATACGCCGAATAGTTACCGGGACCTTGGGGATTAATGTCAAGGACCGGTGTACAGGTTAAGGCCTTGGGGATAAATGGCAAGGTCGAACACCACGTTTATGTAGAGGAGTATCGAGGCCTTGGGGATAAATGTCAAGGGCCAATACGACTCGAAGAGTTGGACTTTGAGGACTAACATAGTGTGGTGGATATGAGCAACAGTTCAAGGCTTTGGGGATAAATGGCAAGGTCGAACGCCAAGCTTCTGTAGAGGGAGGTCGGTACCTTGGGGATAAATGTCAAGGGCTGATGCGCCTCGAAGAGTTAGACTTCGAGTTAACTCACAGTATAGAGTGAGTAGTAGATCGCGGGAGTTGGACGTCAGTGAGCTGTGTGATCGAAGCCACGAGAGTCCTGACAATTGGATGATTGTGTGGAAATGTTAATTCACTATTATTATCTCTCGATGTTTGATTTCCTAGTTATTGTGTTTGATGTCATTGTTATTACGAGCATGCTGTTTGGTGAGTAGTTAGGGAGGGCTACTTACGGAGTATTTTATATACTCACCCCCATCTACCTTAATTGTTTCAGATGTAAACAGGGTCTCCCACCGTGGTGATGACGTGGAGGATGCTTGACGGATGAGGGATCACTAGCTGCGTTTTTGTTAGGATAGCTGAAATTGCAGTTTCATTACTAGAATTGTTAGAAACTTATTGTTAAGTGTGTACTAGACATTGGGTTGACTCATGGAATGTTTTTTTCTTCTATTCATTCTTCATAGGCGAACTGTTGTTTTGCGGTTATTATTATTATTCAAGTCTCTGGTGTACTTTGGGTTGCTGGACCAAATGATTGATTTTTTTTTATATATATATTTGGATTGCTAGCCACTGAGGCAGGCATGAAATTTTTAGGAATTGGTTGTGGTATGAACCCATGGTTCGTCTCAAAATAACTGTTTCATGTCTTTGTGTTGAAGAGGGGATGAACAGGGGGGTGATAGCATTACCTCAATATTTCATGTCAGAATTTCGGGGACATTACGCTTTATGTTACTTTTAATGGTAATGGGCGAATAGGTAATATGATGACGTTATCCCATTTTTTGTAGTGAAAATCGGAGGCGTTACAGTATATATATACACTGTATATCAAATCTATACGCTGTATATTAAATATATATTGTATATTTGTTATATACTGTTCCAGTTATATGACATAACCTCGAATGTTAGTTTATTGGATTTGAGTTAATACAATTCTATTAATACCAATTTTATTGAATGAATATTTGTTTTATGTTTACAAACCACGAGTTTAGGGCATTAAACCCAACACATTCAAGGTCGGCTAATAGTATCCCTGACATATGACCTTTGTTGCTAAGCCTCTGACCTCCGAGTGATTCCTACATACTCCTGCAATAATTTAACTCAAAACATAGTTTGACTTATTTGGATCAATACATATGAGTAATGGAAGTGAGAAGCCTCGCTTGTAGAACTTCCCATGTCGATAACGTACCGAGTCGTTTTTTTAGCGAGTCTCTTCTCCTCTAATCGATCTGTTGGTATGTTTCCTTGGATGAACTCCCTAAGATTAATGATGCATCAAATATTTCAAAAGGGATCGACCTTGCCAGATCAATCTCATAGACGGATGCAAATTTAGCTAAGGCGCCCGCATTGGAATTCTCAGGTATGGAAATTTGCTCGATCTGGTATGCCCCGAACTGAGTTAGAAGAGCCTTGGTTCTACTTAGATTATTCTCCATCCGAGCATGTTTCGCCTGGTATTCCTCAGTTATTTGATTTACGAGTTGTGAATTATTAAAGATTTTATTGATGACGCTCTAAGTCCTTTGGCCATGCAAAAACCTACCATGAGTGCTTCATATTCAGACTAGTTATTAAAAGTTCGGAAGTGGAATCTCAAGGCATACTCGAATCTCATTCAAACTAGTGCAAGTAAGTGTATTCCTGCTCYGCGACCTTTGTCATTTGATGAACCATTCACGTACATGCTCCATGGGGTTGGGGTCCTAAAGGTCGAGTTCTCAAGTGGTGTGTGCTATGCGATGAAGTTTGGCACTACCTGATCCTTAATAGACATGCGAGGCTCCGTAATATCGTATTTAATTAGCTCTAGCGCACACTTCATCAACTGCTAGGGTTGACTTTTTACTGCAGAAACATGTGTCGGTAGCCCTGTTTGACCACGTTTTTTACCTCTTTCCCATCATTATTTTCTAAAAACGATCACATATTCTTAAAGTAGAACATGCATAGATTATTTCTGCATAAAAGTCAAACTATGGTACTTTAGGAAAAATATGAGAAAACTGGGCTCAAAGTTGAAAGAAAATAACAGAAATCTGTTTTTTGCATAATTGCACTTGGCGCATTTTTTGACAAAATGTCAAAACGCACGTTTTGATTAATCAAGGGCAAGAGGACATTTCCCACATGTTCAAAATCGTGAGTCCATGTCCAAGTGAGGTCGTTAGGTGGATCTCAATCCATTTCCACCTAAAATGGAAGGGAGTTTCAACCAACCCATGATGCTATAAAATGAAGTCATCCCTCCATCAGCAAATCATCTCTTCCCAGCTTCATCTCATCTTCTTTTAGTTGCTCTCTAGTTGTAGAACATGTTTTTAGGCTTTATGTTTATGTTCTAGTTGTTCATTTATTTGTTTTTCACGCCTTTACCTTTCGTATTACTTTTAATTCAAGTTCTTACTTCTGTTCTTTGTTCATTCTTTTCTTTCAAAGTTCTTTATCAAGTTCAACTCCCCTCATGCTCGAGAGAGAAGAGGGTAAAGCTATAACTTATTGTACGTCTTATTTATTCATTTAAATTCAATTAAAAATAATTTCTTTATGTTTTCGTGCATTTAATTTTCTTGAATTATGTTATAAATTAGTTATCAACCTCTTTGTGGAATGCCTTAGTCAAAATGATTTGATTTTCAACACTTTCGAGATTTGTCCAGAGTTGCGCTTGGCACTTTTTGGTGTTGGTTTCTAAAAACTTTTCTTCACGTCTTTTTTCCATTTAGCCAGTTGGAACTTGGTTTATACACCAAAGCCCAACCTTTGGACATGTAAGTGAGGTAAAATAGTAGGAAACCAATATGGGATGTGACTTAGGCATAAGCGCATGAAACATCATCCTAGACATGGGCTCTCTGACCCATAATGCAAGTGAGTTGGTAGATATTCTCTAGGATTGTAATCACACATTGGCATATGATTGTAGGTTACCCTAGCCTCTACAATAACCAAAAGCGGTAGTGAAAGAGTAGAACTCAAATCCCAATAAAAGTTAGGAATTGGGCCTGGCGTAATTTCCCCAATATAGTGTGTTTTCCATGTCTTGCATCAAGACTAAGGTAGGCGGCAAAAAGGTTGAGTTTTATTAAATTTCATGTTAGTTAAAACCCCGAACAACAACATTTCATCTCATTTTTCTTCTTAAATCACAATTGCATATTTCAACTGTTCACTTCTTGAAAAATGTTTTCAAAAGCAACAAGTCCCCGAGGATTCGACCTTGGATTACTTCCGAGTATTACTTGTGATCGTGTGCGCTTGTAAATATGGGATGCGACGTACACATAAACACATAAAACATAGTCATAGACATAGTCCCTCTGACCCATAAATGAAAAAAAGTTGATAAATACTTTATTGGAATGTAATCACACATAAAAATATGATTGTAGGTTAACCTAGCCTCTGTAGCAACCAAATGCGGTTCGTGAAAGAGCATAACTCATATTCCCAAGATTTAGCCAAATAGTGGCTGGTGCATTTTCCTGAAAGTGTGTATCTTCCATATTTCCTATTAAGGCTAACGTAGGAAGCAAGAGGTTGTGCTTTATTAATTTGCTTGATATTTGAAACCCCAAACAACAACTTCTCTCACTATTTTCTTCATAAACCACAATTGTATATTTGAACCATTCACTTCTTAAAATTCATTTTGAAAGAACAAGTCCCTGAGGATTCGACCTTGGATTACTTTCGAGTATTACTTGTGATCATGGAAGAAGGGCTCACCACTCCTCTATTTATTTACAGGCCTTCTCTTTTGTCTAACAGGTTGGAATAAGGGATCTATGTTGAGGCGATGGACCCTGATAGTTGGATCTATGCCTGACATGTCTTCCTGTGACGAGGTGAACAATCTAAATTGGTTTTGATGAAAATGATGAGCTCTTCCTTCTTAGTGGCCGCCAACTTGGTGGTAATGCTGCCCGCTTCTCAAAAGTGAGCAATGAGACTGCCTCTAGTCTTCAACCAAAGTTGCATGCTCAGCTGCAGAAGTCTCAATTTGGTTGCCCTATTCTGTAATAACATAGTCTTATGATTCTTTTAGGGCAGCTGCATAACACTCCCTTGAAGTCTTCTGTTCTCCTCGAATGACCCCAACTCCATTAGGGGTTGGATATTTCACAACTTTGTTAAGAGTTGAGGGAATAGCTTGCAAAGCATGAATGATGGATCGCCCAAATATGGCAGTGTACGCAAACTTCCGATCTATGACAAGGAACTCATAAATTTTTGTGATCTGCATGTCTCCTTGTCCCATAGTGATAGACAACTTGATGGAGTCTTCTGAGGTAACTAATTGACCCGTGCAGTCGACCAAAGGGGTCGATCTTTTCTTTAGCTTGGCTACTGTCCATCCAATGGCTACATAGGTATTTAGGGAGAGTATATTGGCTGAGGCACCTCGGTCCATCAACACTCGTCTGACTAGGACGTGGTCGATCATGGGAGAAATTACCAATACGTCATTTTGTGGGTTGTGAACTTCCTTCTGGTCATTGTTCAAAAAAGAAATTGGGCAGGTTTGAGCTTTAAGGTGTGAGGAAAACACCACGTGTCGGGCCTCTTTGGTCAATTCCTTCATTTTGTTGACTGATTGGCCCCCACTTGGATCTCCAAACATCGTATTGATGAATGGTGGTTGATTTTCTAAGCACGGAGACATCCTTGAGCTCTTATGCTCATATATGGGTTTATCAGAATAGCTCGAACTGCTCTTCCCCATTAATTCTTTAAGTATCCGTCCTGGATAAGCCCCTTCATCTGATGCGTCAACTAAAAGTAGTTTGACGCCTCATGACTGTAATCACGATTGAACCGATAGAACTTGTTTTTGTCATGCTTCTTAGGGCCCCCTCTGAGCTCACCAAGTCGAGACAGAAGGCTATCCATTCCACTATCCTCAATATTGGTTAGTATGACAGATATCGGGATAGTTGGGAGTGAACTTTTCATAAGAGTGACCCCTACTCGATTCAAAGTCGGACTTACTATAATATGAATTGGATCTTCTATCATCAGATTTACCCTGGGAGGTCAAATGTGCGGAACACTTGTCCTTGGACTTTATATTGTTGATTTTCTGATGAGTCATACTATTCTTGTCAGATTTTGAGACTAGGTGTTCATTATTCGACCTGAGCAGCTCTTGCTAGCGATGACCTTCTTTGACTTTTCAAGGAGATTAGCAAATGAGATTTGGGCTTCTTCTCATAATCAGATGGTTAAAGCGTTGTCATTGATGCTAGTGAGAAAATAGCACATGATCGACTCGTCTAAGCAATTAATGACTTTGAGCTGCTCCTCATATCAGCTGACGTATTCTTTCAACATCTTGTTCGACCTCTACCATATAGTAGCAAGATGAGTTGTTGTTTTCTTTGCAGTATGGCACAAGGAGTATCGGTTTACACCTGAGTTGGTTGTAAGTCAAGACTGATCGAGCTGGTAGCTTTCTATACGAACGAAGAGCATTCCCTGTTAGGGCAACCTGGAATGCTCGGCATTTTATTGCATCAGATGCAACCTGGAAGTCTATGAGGCCTTTGAAAACCTCTACGTAACCTTTTGGGTTAGTAGACCCATCACAGAGCTCCGTGGTTGGAAGCTTGAACTTATTAGGGATCAGTGCGTCTAGAACCTCCTAGGTAAATGGTGACTCACCTGGCTCACTATCTACAAAGGCATTCTCTTTCTTCTCGCACTTGAGTTTCAAAGCTTCGACCTGGGTGTAGAACTTTGTCTTCAAGAGATGAAACTCTTCTTGGCTCATCAAACCCTTGGCTTGAATGCAGCGAGCCTAGATTGAGCTTTATTGTTCAGTTTGCTGCGGAGGTCACTCCATGAGGGTTCGCCTTTGATTACAAAGTTCTCTCATCTGACTTTCTTGTTCAGGTATTTGCGCAAGTCATCCTACCAGTGATTGTCTGTACCTTTGAACTTAGAGGTATTCATAGGACGTTAATCCCAGAGCAGAAACAAGGACCGTGTTGGTGAATTTAAGGACAAAAAAATGTCAACACGGTGAAAACAAAACATAAAAAAATGGATTTTCTCACATTTTGAAGACTCTTCTTCGTGTAAACCCAATGAGACAACCACTAGTATCTTCGTTGCTATGACTCCCTGCTAAGATTCTGATTCGTGGGAACCAACTATTATGCAAGGAAACTGAGAGAGGTAGAGACATTTCATTCTCTTATGTTTTCTTTTGCCAAGGAATCTAAAAAGATAGATGAACTACATCACATATTCTGCAAATTAACAAAAGGTAACATGGTGTAATTACCCACGTCACAACTACCCTACGTTTTTGGGGGAAGCTACACTCTTCTCACTGCATAATATTTCTGTGTCCATAAATGCGACACCTTGGAGCACAGTAAGTCAATCCTTCACGAGTTCTCATAATTCTAGCTGGTCAAATTACTATTTTACCCTAGAGTTACATCTTGCTCCTTATATACAACTGCTCCTCTAATGAATAACCTACTTATGGTCCAACCTATAACCGGAAGTTAATCTCGAGCTAGTAAAAGGGTGGGGCACCTTGTTCAAGTCATAGAGTCATCAGTTAAGGTAACACTCAGCTACTCCCTTAAAGTTAGGAAGGAGTGAATTCCATCTTGTATAGTTACATTTCCAGCTCCCACTCAGTCTCGACCGAAAATGATCGGCACCTTAGGGCACTCTCATCGGCACCTCGTGTAAGCGCACACGATCACAAGTAATACTCGGAAGTAATCCAAGGTCGAATCCTCAGGGACTTGTTGCTTTTTAAAATCAAGTAATGCAGTGAAATGGTTCAAATATGCAATTGTGATTTAAGAAGAAAATAATGATGAAATGTTGTTGTTTGGGGTTTTAACTATCAAGAAATTTAATAGAGCTCAACCTCTTTGTCTTCTACCTTGGTTTTGATGCAAAACATGGAAAACACACTATGTTGGCTTTTCTTGGGATTCGAGTTCTACTCTTTCACTACCGCTTTTGGTTGCTACAGAGGCTACGGTAACCTACAATCATATTCATATGTGTGATTACAATTCTAGAGAATATCTACCAACTCATTTGCATTATGGGTCAGAGGGCCTATGCCTAGGACCATATTTTATGCGCTTATTCTTAAGTCACATCCCATATTGGTTTCCTATTATTTTACCTAACTCACATTTCCCATAGTTGGACTTTGGTGTATAAATCAAGTTCCCACCGATCGAATGGAAAAAAGACGTAAAGAGAATTTTTTAGAAACCAACCCAAAAAAGTGTCAGGCGTAATCTGGCCAAAATTCTGAGCGTCTTGAAAATCAAATCATTTGACTAAGGCATTCCACAAGGAGGTTGATAACTAATTTAGAACATAATTAAATGAAAGTAAATGCACGAAAACAAAAAGAAAGTATTTTTCATTGAAGTTAATGAATAAATGAGCCGTCCGAGGAGTTCTAGCTTGACCCTCTTCTCTCTCGAGTGTGAGGGGAGTTGAAACTCGTTAAAGAACTTTAAAAGAACAGAATGAACAAATAACGAAAGTAAGAACTTGAATTAAAAGCAATATGAAAGGTAAAAGCGTGAAAAACAAAGAAATGAAGAACTAGAACATGAACATAAACCCTAAAAACGTGCTCTACAACTAGAGAGCATCTAAAAGAAGATGAAATGAAGCTTGGAATAGATGATTTGCTGAGGGATGGATGACTTCCTTTTATAGCAGCATAGGTTGGTTGAAACTCCCTTCCAAGGTGAAAAAGGGTTGAGATTCACCTAACCACCTCACTTGGACTTGGACTCACGGTTTTGAACATGTGGGAAATGTCCTCATTGCCATTCATTAATCAAAACGTGCGTTTTGACAAATTACCCTACAAAAATGCGTCGGACGCAATTCTGAAAAAAAAAACAGAATTCTGTTATTTTCTTCCAACTTTGACCGCATTTATCTCATATTTTTCCTAAAGTACCATAGTTTTACTTTTATGCATAAATAAGCTATGTATGTTCTACTCTAAGAATATGTGATCCTTTTTGTCAAATAATAATGGGAAAGAGTAAAAAACGTGGTCAAACAGGGCTACCGACACATGTTTCTGCAGTAAAAAGTCAACCCTAACACACCCTCAAACTTAGTCATTTGCTTGTCCTTAAGCAAAAACAACGACAACGAATCTAAAACAATCAACCTACTAGAAAGATGAATGATCAACAATCCAAATGTTCTAAGTTAATGAACATATAAGTCTCAGGAAAGGCTCCACAAGCTAAACGTCCTAACTTTAATCTCAAGCCAAAAAACCATAAACCATCTTTTTTTTTTAAATAAAAACGATTCTAAATCATCTTCTTTTCTAAAACACAAAACTCTTTTACGAAACCATGGAATATGCATACTTCCATTTCGATTCAAAATTTTAACATCATATAGACCGGCTACTAGCCCCTAAGGTTTTCAACACACTAACATCGGTTTCAAACCACAGCCACTCATAGAAACTTGTTAGGTTGCAACCCGGCATAAAATGATGTCGACAATGGTTTTCACGAAGTCACCTTAATATGTAGGCTACCACCCTCCAAGATGCTAACGCCACCCATTTAAACAAAATGAATGTCTATAGTGGGACTCGTGAAAAAGTAAGTGCATTTTCTTTCCTCTCATGTTTCCTACCACTCGTTTCTTACTATCACTTTTATTTTTATTTCCCCCACTCTTATTTTCTCTCAAGACTCTTTTTCTGAACTTGCTTTTCTTCTTTTGTACTCTTTTTCATCCTCTTTCTTTCGAAAAAATTTTCTTGCATATGACTCTTTTATTGCTTGCATTTTCTTTCTTGACTCTTTTTCCAAAACATAAAATGCATTTTCTTTCTTAAAACAAAAAGACACACATCGTCCCGCACAAACTTAAGGGAAACAATGTCCTTACTGTGAAATAAATTTTGAGACATGCAAAATTTTGGCACAAAAAGAACAAGGGCTTCCAAAGCAATAAAAAAAGTTAAAGGTTTCAAAATAAAAAGAAGCAGAACACAGTTTTATAACAAAAACAAAAAGAATGGAAAATGACTTATGGCTTGATCATAAAACTAGAAAATCTAATCTATTCATGCCTTTAAAAATCCTCATCAACATGATACAAAAACAAAGAACAAAGGAAGGCATTTCATTAAAGAGATGAACATGTTGAGAGGTTAGAAAAGATGCATTGAAGAAGTCAAGGACAAGCTAGTATCTAGAACAAGGAAGCATGCAAGCTTGAACTTTAAACATATGCAAAAACACAACTCATATGCAGTTCTAACAGCACAACATCCCAACACTAACCTAAAACTAAAGCTATGCTAAAAAAACTATCATGCAAACTAAAAGAACAGAACAACAACCTACACAACCTAATATGCAAACTAATCTAAACAACCTAAAGTAAACAACCTAACATACAAAATCAGGATCCAAATATTAAAACAAAGGGAGGAAGATACTTCCTTATTCATCATTGGAAGACTCATCGTCGGTGGAATCGGTAGGAAGACGGGAAGAAGATGGTAAGTCGGCCGCAAGCTCATTTGGGAATGAAGGTGCTTCATCACCGTATATCTTCTTGAGGAAAGCACATGTGGCACATTAAGTATCTAAAAGAAGCTCATACTTGTGCTTAAGCTCATCATATTGGTCCCTAGTCACCACCCCTCGGGTCTCGGGATCCGCAGCAGTAATGGGAGAGTCTTCCTCTTGAACAAAGGAATACCCCCGAACTCTTCTTAGTGATGTGAACGGCTTATTGGGCGTCACAACATTGGCATCATCGGCCTCCACTCTTGCTTGCAAGCATAACTCCGTTATTAGTCCAGGAAAAATAAGAGGACCTACCATTTTCTCGGAGCAACTCTGAATCTCATTCCTTATGAGCTCCCCAAAGTTGAACTCAATGCCCTTCATGAGAATGTACACCATCATCATCCTATTGCGCTTAATGGAGGAATCGTGAAAAGTGGGGATCAACCGATTCTTCACCACATACATCCAAACCGTCGCTTGCTCATTGATGTCAAGGGGCTTTAAGGAAAGCTTCCCCTTCGTTGAGACGGTCCATGTCTTATGTGGTCTACAAATAAGTCTACGCCTCCTCTACTTGCTCGTCCGATGGATGCACCAAAATCTCATTACCTATGGCATTAAAAACATCCAACAAACCATAGTGAGTATTAATAATGGAAGGCGAGAATTTTACCACTTTACCCCTTACTCTCACTACATCCCCTTGGTTTGGGTTTATGGTAGTGTAAAACACTTTCACCAAGGCCTTGGATACACGCGTAGTAGGGGCAAACAACGCCTTCCAACCATTCTCCACAAGCCTTCTCTTAGTATATTTCGGCACCGGCTCTTGTGCTTCATCAAAGCCTCTCTCATGGAGGATATCACGTGTTGTGAAGGTAGGCCTCCTCACCTCCAATCTCACCTGTTTTACTCTTGATGGTGTTTGCTCGGTAGAATCGAGCTCCTCTTCGTTGGCCTCCTCAAGTGGCTCTTCTGCCCCTCTTTGCACCCTAGCTCTATTGGCTTTCTTAGATTGACAAGCTTTGGCTTCTTTTTGGGCAGCCAAACGTGCTACAGCGGCTCGGGTCCTTGGCTTAGAAATTGCACCTGGTGCAATTTCTGCCATTTTCTTCTTCTTTTGTGTTTTCTTCACCACTTCGGCCAAGCTCACCTCCTCGTCTGAAGTCTCTGTAGTAGCAACAAAGTTTGGGTCAAAAACATTCAAACTCGACAAAGAAAGGGTCTTACCTTGTGAAGAAGAGGAAGATGATTCTTCCATGGCCTCACTAAGGATATCCACAGGACCAAATGTTTCTTCTTGCTCTTGTGTAGGGGGTTCTTCATCACCTTGCTGAGATTCATGCACCGAAGTTCGTACTCTCACTTCATATTAAGAGATATCGTCATTTTCTTCTTCTTCTTCAAACTCATCTCCATGCACTTCTTGGGGTAATTTTCCAAGAACTTCATCCTCTCCATCAACATTCAATTGTCTTTGTGCTGCCCCACTATTTCCATCATCCTCTAATGGATCCTCTCTCCTTGCTTCATTCAATGCCACCAAAATTTCGGCGATTTTCGACGTTGTCCTTTTCGATTATAAATCATAAAAAAACTAGGGGCTTTTTAGTCAAGATAGGATCTGGAAAAGATGAAGACGAAATACCTTGTAGAGTGGCCGGTGGAGTTTCATCCATAATTACGCCAGGCGCAATTTGGCATTGAATTTCGACCGTGGCTGTTCTGAGTGCTCCAAGGGCTCCGTGTCGTGTTCTGAGTCTCCACTAACCTGTTCTTGTCTTTCAGCATGCACAGCAATAGTAGTGGAAAGAGGGGGAGGGATAAATAGTTATAAAGACTCGGTAACGGGGAATCTTGAGAAAGATTCATTCTATGACGTATACTGATGCTATTTAACTCAAGTTGAATCTCCTCACTCACTTTCTGTGAGTTTTCCATGAATTTTTGCCATTTTATGTTTAGTTCCTCAGTTTTCGCATAAACCCTCTCATTCTTTTTGTCCCTAATTTCGTTATTTTTACTAAACATTTTTGCTCTCTCTTGAAGTCTAGCTATTTCTTCATCTAAGACATCACCTTTTTCCCCTATAGATTGATTTTTTCGAAGATAAACTCTATTAACACCTCCTAATTTATTTTCACTAGAATTTTCTTTATTAACCCTAGCATCATTAGATTCCATATTAATTTTTTCAGAATTTGTACCACCTATGGATAGGTTTCTCCTAGGGTTCATTCTTATAGCTTCCTCATATTTTCTTCTTTGTTCCCTAGGATAAAAAACTAACCTTTGATGAGAAAGCCTGGGAGGTTCAAGAGAATCATACCCGGTTTGGTTGGTGGAGGCAACAACACTCTCTTCTTTTCCTTCTCTTTGTCGTGCGGCTTGGAGAAAGGTGAACCTTCCATGGTTCTTGAGTTTGCTTCACGATCGACAACGAAAATCCCTCCAATAAACCCTAAAGGTGTCGAAAAAGTGACAGATGAAAGAGACTTTGAGATTCTTTGAGATTTCTTGAGAGAAAATTTGAAAACAAGTGAGAAAATTTTGGTGAAAAATCGTGAATGGGGTGTTTCCAAATTCTATGGCTTTTTGTTTTATGTTTTAAAACATATTAAAAACATAATTGGGATTAAAATTGGGTCTCCTTTTGATTTAAAAACAACCCAAAGCCTATTTAAACATAACCCACATAAAGGCCACGAAAGTCCTAATCCATAACTCAAAAATTGATTTTTTTCTCTTAAATTGTGCCTGGCGCAATTTTGACGAGGGTCGGATCTTGATCCTACAAAATTCAAATGCAAAAACAAAAATTAGATTTGGAATCTACACAAAAAAGCCTTAAAGAAAGTGTAAAAATTTTGCAAAAAGAAAACAAAAAAAAGTCTACACAAAAACGCCCTCAACACGACCAATGGACTGTTTCCACTGTTTTTTTTTATGATTGGGCATGCTTAACAAATAGACAGTAGTTTTAGCAGCAGCACACAAGACATGAAGTATGATTAGGAGCCTGGGGTTCATAGAATTTTAATGCTTATATGACCCTAACTTGTAAGACTAAACATGATATATGTTATCCATAAAACATCTCAGCATGCTGTCGAGCTTATGCAAATATTTCTACCTAGAAAATATTATGACTAAGCACACATGAACATAACAACATTATATCAACAACGAAACAAGGGTTAGAAAACTCCCTCGACTAATCCTATAAGTAAAACAAAAAAAAAGGGCCACCAAGTGGCATTTTTTCTAGGCATTTCATATTTAAGTCTTGTTTTGTTCCTTCTTGTGGAATAATGCTCACTGCTCTTTGCCTTATGCCTTGCTTATTTTCTTGGGAACTCCAATCTTGTACTAAGAAAATGAAATGATTAAAACGTTAAGGACATAATAAAAAAAACTGAAAGTAAACAAACATGACACTAATGTACAAAACATCTCTCTTGTTGATTTTACTTTCAAGAACGTTGGAGGCTTTCAACTTTCACTCATTTCCTCAAGCTCATTTGATCTCTCTTCTTCTACTACCATGTCACAGTTTCGCTCCTTCAGATTACAATATGCTTTAAGGTCTAGCAAGAGGGGTAGATGACTTACTGGTATGCATTGATTTTTTTAAATTGGAAATTGGGGTAAAACTTTAACATAGAACCCTTCATCTGAACCTATCTCACCTTCTCCTATTTCTTCATTTACTTGATCCTTTACAGGTTTGATCAACTATTCCTTCTGTATGTATTGGGTTATCTCTAAAGACCATCGAGGGAAAGGGAAAAGCAGTCCAATATTTAGAGGCGATGGGTTTAGGTTCATTGTAACCTCATGCTCCATTATCTCTATCGGTTTCTCGGGTTCAACTTCCTTATTCTTCCATACCTCATTTATCACTTTAGGGATTGGTGGATCGTCATTGTTTATTGGGAGCTCAAGTTCGTCATCTTCAAGCTGCTCCTTTCATTGAATGCCTCTCCTTGCTCTTCTATATTGGTAGGTAATGCTTCTGGTGGACTATTCCTCAACTCATCGGCCACTTGCTCAATTTGGCTCTGCAGCCTACGTAACGCTTCATCAGTTCTTGCCATAAAATATATCATAGTTTGTTTAAGGCTAGAAATTTATAATAATTGCGTTTGTTCTGGCATCCGTGGTTGATTGTATTCCTGTTGAGGTTGTGACGGGAATTCTGGTGGGAATGCATGCTCATACGAATGGAATATACTTTCAGGTTGAAGCTCTCCCCACGGGAAATTCAAATGAGCCCACCAATCTTGGTTGTATGGATTTGAATAATGGTTGAATTCTTGTTGGTTCCCTTGTTGACCTGGATAATAAAAAGATGAAGGATTAGATGAACAATATTCCAATGAATGACGAATATCACCATAATATAAACAACATAATTGATTCACAGGAGCTTTGGGCATGTTACTTCCCAGAAGATTATACATAAATTGGGACTCCATTTCAAACACTCATGCTGGTTGTTGGCTCAATACAAGTAACCTCCTATTCATTTTTTCATTTCCTTCATTTTTCAGTTATTTTTTTCTTTTGTTTTCTCAACCTCTGTTCACGCCTTATCCTTTTAAAGGTTCTTTCAATCTCTGGATCAAAGGTCAACCAACCAGACTCTATGCTCATACACAACTCCCTTAAAGGTTAGATATAATAGTTAAGTCCAATGACAGAGGTATGCAACAATCACACGTGAAACAATTCACTTGAAAATAATATGATTTTGAAAAAATAAGTCACCGACAATGGTGCTAAAAACTTGTTGGGACTTTCTCTACCTTTAAAAAGATTAGAGACTCGTGCAAGCACACACGGTTGACTGGTGGTTTTGCTGAATGCACGCACTGAGCGTGGTAACAATTCTATAGATGCAAGCGCACACCTGTCAGAGTAATATAAAATGGATGGAGTATCCAAGTATCGATCCTCAAGGACTTCTAAATAATTWMCAAACTCTAAAGTTTTAATGAATAGTGAACGTTGAAATGAGTGATTYTTGTAAAATGGGAAGTGGTCACAAATAATGGTTTTGGATTTGGGATTYGGTCTTATAATGGTAAAACCTAGCCCGAATTACTTCAAGTTAGCCAACAAAGAATCAAGGATACGCTAAGGACGAYGTGCATTTTACTTTAGGAACCAACGACTACGCTTTTCACTTGACTTATGTCTAAGCAAGTTCAAAGTCCTAAGACATTCCCTAATATGTCTATTATGAGAGATATCTTAGTTTTAGGATGGAAATAGTCGCAACCTCGGGKTAAGGTMCTATGTCTAGGMTACTTAASCGGAACCCTTATGTCTAAGGCGCTCCTCTCCTYGGKTTAACCACTCAACAATGCAAATAAGCAACCTTTTCAGTATTGACTTGTTAAGACATACAGTGGCCTTCTCTAAATCCTAACTTTTTGGGAAAACATGTTGAG
>NW_019104715.1:214005-231024 GCF_001995035.1 Momordica charantia
CTCGGGATTTAAAAACCAAAAGCAACTAATGAAAGTAACTCAAAAGTACTTAGAAAGCAACAAAGAAACACTAAAAATGATCAAGAGAAGGAAGCAAAGCTTGATCCATTTGGTGGAGAAGCTGCTGGAATTTATAGCTGTGCAGAATTGGTTAGGTAGGTCCTAAAACGATGGTGAATCACCCATTTCCAACTCCTTTGACTGACTAAATCGTGCTCAAACTGATAGTGGAACACTTCTTCTACACGTATGCATCGGTTGGAACCACCAAAACGCATTGGAAAACGCGTTTCATTAAGGGCAAAGTTGGAAGAAAAACTGTTTTCTGCAGCCTTCCCAGGCGCCTGGCGCCTCCCATGTTGGTATTTCCGACTTTTTTGCTTCTTTTGATTAATTTGCACTCCCAAATGGTCCTAAAATGTCATAAATACAATATAAGCCAACCACAAACCATCATATATGAATTTTGCATGAATTGGAACTCAAACAACCGAGAAAAAGTCCAAAACAAAGTTAAAACATAGTAAAAACAGTATCTAAAACCTTCTTTTTACGCATGTAAACAAGCGTAATCAACGGTCACAAGTAATCTTCGGAAGTAATCCAAGGTCAAATCCTAAGGGACTTGTTGCTTTTCAAAATCAAGTATAATGCAGTGAAATGGTTCAAATATGCAATTGTAATCTAGGAAGAAAATAGTGGTGAAATGTCGTTGTTTGGGGTTTTAACTAACAACCAATTTAATAGAACTCAACCTCCTTGTCTCTTACCTTGGTTTTGATCCAAAACATGCAAAATACACTATGTTGGGAAAATACACCACGCGCAATTCCTGTCTTTTCTTGGGATTCGAGTTATACTTTTTCACTACCACTTTTGGTTGCTGCAGAGGGTATGATAACCTACAATCATATTCCTATGTGTGATTACAATCCTAGAGAATATCTACTAACTCATTTGCATTATGGGTCAGAGGGCCTATGCCTAGGACAATATTGTATGCACTTATTCCTAAGTTACATCCCATATTGGTTTCCTATTGTTTTACCTAACTCACCTTTCCCAAGGTTGGGCTTTGGTGTATAAATCAAGTTCCCACCGATCGAATGGAAAAAAGACATAAAGAGACGTTTTTAGAAACCAACCCAAAAAAGTGCCAGGCGCAATCTGGCCAAAACCCCGAGCGTGTTGAAAATCAAATCATTTGACTAAGGCATTCCACAAGGAGGTTGATAACTAATTTAGAACATAATTAAATGAATGTAGATGCACGAAAACATAGAGAAAGTATTTTTCATTGAATTTAGATGAATAAATGAGTCGTACAAGGAGTTCTTGCTTGACCCTCTTCTCTCTCAAGTGTGAGAGGAGTTGAAACTCGCTAAAGAACTTTAAAAGAACAGAATGAACAAAGAACGGAAGTAAGAACTTGAATTAAAAGCAATACGAAAGGTAAAAGCGTGAAAAACAAAGAAATGAACAACTAGAATATGAACATAAACCCTAAAAATGTGTTATACAACTAGAGAGCATCTAAAAGAAGATGAAATGAAGCTTGGAATAGATGATTTGCTGAGGGATGGATGACTTTCTTTTATAGCACCATAGGTTGGTTGAAACTCCCCTCCATATTTAGGTGGAAAAGGGTTGAGATTCACCTAATCACCTCACTTGGACTTGGACTAACGGTTTTGAACATGTGGGAAATGTCCTCATTGCCATTCATTAATCAAAACGTGCGCTTTGACAAATTGCCCTCCCAAAATGCGTCAAGCACAATTCTTCAAAAAAACAGAATTCTGTTATTTTCTTCCAAATTTGACCGCATTTATCTCATATTTTTCCTAAAGTACCATAGTTTGACTTTTATGCAGAAATAATCTACGTATGTTCTACTTTAAGAATATGTTGTCATTTTTGGAAAATAATAATGGGAAATGGGTAAAAAAACGTGGTCAAACAGGGCTACTGCACATGTTTCTGCAGTAAAAAGTCAACCCTAACACCAAACCATGTCTTTTGCTCTTTCACAAGCTGCAACATACTCATCCTTCATAATGGAGTCTGCGATGCATCCTTGTTTGATGCTCCAACAAACTACTGCTCCTTCGTTATGCGTGAATATTGACCCTAACATGGATTTCCTAGAATCCTTGTCTATTTGGAAGTTAGAGTTAGTGTAACGCCCTCGAATTTCATTACGAAAAACGAGGTAACGTTAACATATTACCTATTCATCCCCTTCCATTAAGGGAACATAAAGTATAATGTCCCCGAAATTTTCGACATGAAATTTTGAGGTAATTCTATCACATTCCCTGTTCTGCTCTTCTCCAACAAAAAAAAAAGACATAAAGCAATTATTTTAAGAACAACCGTGGGATTCATACCACAACCAATTCCTAAAGGATGCATGTCTGCCTGAGTGGCTTGTAATCCAATAAGAGAAAAGGAACAATCAATTTATCCAACAAACCTAAAATACACCAGAGACTCAAATAATTAAAAAAAAAAACAACAGTTTGCCAAAAATAAGAAAAATGTTCTATCAGTCAAAACCAATATCTAGTACACCACTTCAATAAGTCCCTAACGCTCCTAGCAATGAAACTACAATATAGCTATCCAAGACAAAAATGCAGCTAGTGGTCCTCCCTCGGTCAAACCTCCTCCACGTCATCACCATGGTCCAAAGTCCTATTTACACGTGAAACAATTAAGGTAGAAGGGGTTAAGTATATAAAATACTTCGTAACTAGCCCTAACTAACTATTCACAAAACAGGATGCTCGCAATCACAGCAACATCCAACACAATAGCTAGAGAAAGAAAACATCGAGGAATAATAATAGTAAATTAACATTTCTACACAAACATCCAAAAGCCAGAAGTCTCGTGGCTTCGATCACACAGCCCACTAGTCTCTAACTCCCTCGAGTTGCTTCTCGCCCAACACCCTAAGTTAATATTCCAAGTCTAACTCTTCGAGGCGTATGGACCCTTTACATTTATCCCCAAGGTACCGGCATCCCTCTACAAAAGCTTGGCGTTCGACCTTGCCATGTATCCCCAAGGCCCATGGACTAAAAGATTAGAATTCTAGTTCTCAACATCATTAAACTTAATTATCTCCAATAATAGGAGTAAACAATCGGCCCAACAACCGAGGACAATTGCCAAAACAAACTCTTTGTTAAATAATAAATAAATAAATACATAACAGCCAATAAACTCAAAACAAACACCGTAGCAGCTCAGAATAAAATGAAATAGAAAAATTAAAGTAAATTAAAATAATTCCTAAGAAAAGAACCCCGAGACTAGAGGGTAATCTAACCTGAGTAACGCGGGGCATTACAAACTTCCCCTCTTCAAAAAAATTTCGTCCTTAAAAGTTCGTTGATCGAATAACTCGGGATAGTGGGCTTTGATCTCATCTTCCCTTTCCCAGGTAGCTTCCTCCACTTGGTGATTCCTCCACAGGACATTCACCAAGTCAATCGCCTGATTCCTCAGCACCTTGGTCTCTTTTGCTAAGATCTCAAAATTTACCTCTCTATAGCACAAAGTCTCATCTAACTACAGTGGTTCGAGATCCAAGACATGAGAAGGGTCATGGACATACTTCCTCAACATGGACATACTTCCTCAACATGGACATATGGAACATGTTATGCACTACATCCAACGACGAGGACAAGGCCAACTTGTAAGCGACTCGGCCAATGCACTTCAACATCTCAAAAGGGCAAATATACCTCGGACTAAGTTTTCCCTTCTTACCAAAACGTAGGACTTCATTCACTGGTGCCAGAAGAAGAAAAACGTGGTCACCGACACCAAACTCCAACGCCCTTCGCCTAACATCAACACAACTATTCTGTCTGCTTTGAGCCATCTGCATTCTTACCCTAGTCCTTTGGATGGCACTATTAGTCTCCTGCACCAACTCTGGTCCCAACAGGACTCTCTCACCAACCTCATCCCAATGCACTGGCGACCTGCACTTTTTCCCTTACAAAGCTTCATATGGAGCCATTGCAATTATTTCCTGGTAAATGTTGTTGTAGGCAAACTCTATCAAGAACAGGTGTTTGTCCCAAGAACCACCGAAGTCCAATATGTAGGCTCTCAACATGTCTTCCAAAATCTGATTCAGATGCTTAGTCTGACCATCGATTTGAGGATGGAACGCTGTACTAAAATCGAGCTGAGTCTCAAGTGCTTTATGCAATCATCACCAAAAAGTTGACGTGAAGTGAGGGTCCCGGTCTGACACTATGGACACCGGTAGGCCATGAAGTCTAACTATCTCTGGCAAATAAAGCTCCACCCACCTTTCTACTAAATAACTGGCCTTGCCTTGTATGAAATGAACAAACTTTGTTAAGCGATCCACAATCATCCAAATCAGTGTGTATCCTTTAACTGTCATCGGCTTTCCTGTAATGAAGTCTATGGCCACATCGTCCCATTTCCAGACAGGTATTCTTAAAGGTTGCAACAACCCGGTGGGTATCTGTTTTGAAGCCTTCACCTATTGGCACGTCAAACACTTACTAACAAACTGGACAATTTCTCGCTTCATATCATGCCACCAATAGTGTTTCTTGAGGTCCCTACACATCTTGGTGCTCCCAGGATGCACTGATAACGGGTATTATGAGCCTTGGTTAGTAAATCCTTCCTTAAACGGAAGTGTAACAACCAAAAATATATATATATATATATTTAAATTATTATTGTTTTTTAGTTGTTTTGTTTTATTTTTTCAAAGATAAACCTTTTTTTGTTTTAGAAATTATTTTTAAAAGATAATTTGTTCTTAGAATTTAAAAAAAATAAAAAGAAAGAGTTTTATTAAATCTTTATCTTTTTATTATCCTTTTTAAATAAGGATTCATTAGGTTTGTTATAAAAGTCCTTAAACCTTAGGTTTTATTTTCTTAAACTGTTAGACCTAGTTTTCTCTCAAAGAGGAAAAGAAAAGAAAGGAAGAAGAGTTTGGTATTTTCTCTCAAAGATCGGTAAGATTTTCTTCTCATTGTTTTAGTTTTATTTTTCTTGATTTGTAGTTCTTTAATTCAGTTTATTGGAAAAAGTTTTGAGGTCTTTGTTTTTTTTAGAATAAAAGATTTTAAGGACTTTTGCCCTAAAAATTTTCCAGAATTTATGGTTTGAATCGTTTTTATGAGATTGTTTTTGGGCTATTTTGAGACTCTTTTTGCATAAAAAGTTTACCTATTTGTATCCTATAAATTATAGTTTGTTGTTATGATTTTTACATGAAAAATTATATGTTTTTACAAAGTTTTAAAGGTTTTATATACGGTTTTCATATCTGATTTTTCTATAAAAATTAGTAAATTGTTAATTGTTTTATGGAAAATTCTTGGAAGTTTTATTTTATAAAACATAAAATTTTTCAGATTTAAAATCCTCAAATTTTCAATTTTTTAGAAGGTTTTTTAAGCTGGTTTTATTGAGAAACTTTTTGTAAATTTTGTTCGTATTGATTTATATCGATTCTTCTAATTTTAAAATTTGTTATTGTTGAATTTAGAGGCTTTTAACCTAGTTTTCAGATATGGTTTTGTAGCCCCAAATCCATACTTTCCTAATTATTTTGCATAAAAAAGTGTTTTGAATGGGAAAATTGGGTAGATAAGATTTGGATTAGTAATTGGTTGAATTTTAAATCCTTGGACAGGATTTAATAATTGATTTTGGATATTGGTTGTTTCTAGGCCTCTAAGTTGACAACTACCAAGGAAGAAGTAAATTAGATTCGTAGGATTTCTGAAAGAGGTAAGTAATTTGTCATATCTCTTCAAAAAAGTATTTGTAAGTAATTTGTTATATCCCTTCGAAAAAGTATTGTAAGTGATTTACCGTATCCCTTCGAAAAGTGTTGTAAGTGATTTGTTATATTTCAAAAACTAAAATGTATTTTGGATTTGATAGGAATATTTGAAATTGATATCTGTATATGAAAGTAAAGTTTTATTATGGATTTGAAAAATAATTTTGCAATTGATATTATCTTTATTTGAAATGTATTTGAAGTATTCTTATATGATTTGATAAAGTTCTGTTTAGATTTATTTAAAGATTTGAAATTGATATTTTGTTTATTTGTGAAATATTTGAAATCACGTTTTGGAGGATTGATAAAGTTTGTTTTAAATTATTTCAATGTTTTGAATTAATTTAATATTGAAAGTAAGTATTTGTTTTGCATTTTATTTAAAAGATATTTTGATTTATTTCATAGGGTTATCCGGATATGCCATGATTTTGTTTTGAGGAACATTTTGCTTATTTGGGGTAGTAGCCTAATTTGGAATTGATGGATTTATGTTCTGGCTTATTTGTGGGAATGCACTTTTGTGGTTTGGCATTCCTTGGGAATGAAGATTCATGTGTGTGTTATTCACTCACATGGCCTGACACTTAAGTAACTCTGTTCTAGTCGATATTATTTCGACAACTCTGTTCTGATCGATATTAATTCGACAACTCTGATAGAAGCTTCTGATTGATTGTTGTTACCGACGGGTAACCACATATGTTCTGTAGGCTACCCAAATAATGCAACATTCCACTCTGATTTTGAAAGTATGAATGAATGTAAGATTGTTTTGAATGTTTGAATGATTTAGTTATTCAAAAGTTTGAAAGTTGTACCAAGTGTTTTAGAATGAACTTTGAAAGTTTTGATTGAAAGAAAGTTTGTTTTGAAGGATTTGAAGTTTGATCGAATTAAAGTTTGTTTTGAAAGAATGAAAGTTTGTCTTAATTGACTGGAAATTTTATCTTATTTGAAGTCTTTGTTTTCGAAAATCTAGTTTATTTTTTAAAGTTTTGAAAACTGTACTAAATATTTTTAAAGGACTTTAAAAGGTTTGATTTGTTCGTATTTTTGTTTACGAATGTTTTGAAACGAAAATGAGTTTTGAAATTCGATATGGAAATTGCTTATTGAGTATTTTTGTACTCATTTTTTTTCTGTTTTCTAAATGTTTTCAGATGAAGGTTCAAGTGACTGTTCAGATAGTGATTGAGGAATAGCGTTCTGGCATGAAGAGTTGAAATCTTTAGTATTTTCCATTGTTATTAGCTTATGAGAACTTAGTCAGTTCTGGTAGTTATTCTTTTGCTTTATTATAGTGTAGGTTTTTTTTGTTTCAAAGTTGGACTTGTTCTTATCTTTTCTCATAGTATCGTATTAAATAAAGAATTCTTTCCGTTAATTTAGTGTTTAGTTGTTTACGCTTCCACATTTTGTCATAATGACCGTATTGGAAAATACGGGTTGTTACAGGAAGTCTCTTGGTACGCACAGTCTTCTCTGATAGAGCAAGGTTGAATCTTCTGAAAGAGAGTAATCTCCTAGACCCACCTTACCGAAACCTTTGATTAAGCTAGGATCTCCCCTTTGTGCAGCGGTAATCCATTGTCTTAAGGTGGGTTAAACCGAGAGTCGAGCTAACACTACCGAAACATCTTCCACCGCTAACTCCACCTTAGAACGGTCCAACTCATCTAATATCGGTCTATGAAGCGTTGTCGGGGGTGCTACACTCATTTCTCTTCTGCTAAGTGCATCGGCCCCGATGTTCGCCTTACCCGGATGGTAATTGATCTCACAGTCATAGTCCTTTACCAATTATAACCATCTTCTCTTACTTAGGTTAAGTTCTTTCTGAGTGAACAAATATTTCAAACATTGGTGGTCAGTGAAAATTTGGATTCTTTCTCCACGAAGGTAATGTCTCCATATCTTCAAGGCAAACACCACCGCAGCAAGCTCCAAATCATGGGTGGGGTATTTAAGCTCGTGCACGATTAACTGTCCCAAGACATAGGCAATGACTTTCCCATACTGAATCAAATCGCAGCCCAATCCTCTCCGTGAAGCGTCACTGTAGACCACTAAACCTTCTGTTCCATTAGGTACCGTTAGCACTAGGGCCGTGACCAATCGCTCCTTTAGTTCTTGGAAACTTTTTTCGCACCCGTCGTTCAAAGTGAAATTGGCATTCTTACAGGTCAACTAAGTCAAAGGCGTTGCTAAACGGGAAAAATCTTGGACGAACCTTGTGTAATAGCCAACTAGTCTGAGAAAACTACGGATTTCGGTCATTGTGCGAGGCCTTGGCCAGCCACTGACCGCCTCTACTTTGGCTGGGTCCACGACAATACCCTCCCTAGTGACCATATGGCCAAGGAAGGCCATCTTATCTAACCAAAACTCGCATTTCGATAACTTTTCATACATATTGTTTCCCCTCGAGGCGGTCCGAACCTTTCGCTGATGCCCTTCGTGATGCTCGGCTGTCTTGGAGTAAATCAAAATTTCGTCGATAAACACAATCACGAACAGGTCCAAAAATTCTTTAAAAACCGGGTTCATGAGGTCCATGAATGTCGCAGAGGCATTAGTGATTCCAAAAGACATTACAGTAAACTCAAAATGCCCATACCTAGTCTTGAAGGTTGTCCTTGGTATGTCGGCGTCCTTAATTCTCAACTGGTGGTATCCCAATCGTAAGTCTATCTTCGAGAACACCCTTGCTCCTTTCAGTTGGTCAGAGAGGTCATCAATGTGAGGGAGGCGGTACCTATTCTTTATCGTCACCTTGTTCAACTCTCGATAGTCGACACAAAGTCGCATAGAACCATATTTCTTTTTCACAAAAAGCACTAGAGCACCCCAAAGAGCCACACTCGAGCGAATGAAGCCCTTGTCTAATAGCTTATCTAGTTGTGCCTTAAGCTCCTTAAGTTCCGTTGGATCCATATGGTACGGTGCCTTCGAAATGGGGGTTGTCCCAGGTAGCAAGTTGATGCAAAAGTCCAATTCACGAACAGGGGGGAGCCTCGTGAGGTCTTAATGGAACATATCCAATAACTCGTTGACCTCATGGACGGAGTCGATACTAGGTGTAGTCTTACTAGTGTTGACGACACTCGCCAATTAACCCCAAGCACCACGCTGTAAGAGGTGTCTGGCCTTCAACGCTGAGGCCGCCCTTGGAACTCCACCCGTAACTGGCTGGTCGACATAATTCGGAGGGACTTTCCTTTTCATACCTGAAGATGAACCGACTTCAAGTAGAGGTTGATGAAGGGATGTGAATCCCGGAGCGGAAGCGGACTTTCGTTGCTGATTTTCGGGATACAAAATCGAATTTTTACAGAGAAAAATATAGAGGAAATACGAACCTTTGAAGAACGTTTCTTCAACGAGTTTCCCTAGAACACCACCACTGTGTCTTCCTCGCTATCCTCTTGGGTCTCGGGATCGTGCTGGTGGGAGCAATCCTTTGGAACGAGAGGGAGAGCTTGAGAGAGATCTTCTTGATTGAGAGAAAATGGTTGGACGTTCTTCTTCTTCTGTTCTGTGTTTTGCAGAACTGCAAAAACAAAACAGAAGTGTGACGTGGGGTAACTCCCCACGTCACACTAACCTCCCACTACCCTGCAATTTTGCAGGGGAGTTTAATATTATTAATAATAATAATATTAATAATATATATATATATATATATTTATATAATATATAATATATAATAATAATTATAATATATAATAATTATAATATATATATAATAATTAATATATATATATAATTAATTAATCAAATTAATTAATAATAAATAATTATTAATCCAATTAATAATTCATAAATATATATATATACATAAATAATTAAGACTTAATTATTTATGCTAAAATTAGAATCATATTCTAAAACATTTCTGTAGTATAACCTATAGTTTTAATGTACATCTTATGCACATTATTTTTAACCTATAGTTTTAATATGAATCTCATTCATATTAATTTTATTTGAATATCATTCAAATAATATCTGTCATAATATATAGTTTTAATTTACAATGAACCATATATTATAATGTATCAATATACATATAATCCCTTAAGTAATTTGAACAATTCAAATTCTTCCAAAAAATTTGATCCTCGTTTTACCCGTTATGAGCTAGCAAGGGGACCTAATGGACCTACAGATCCGAAGCTCCAACGATGCAAGATTAATCGGTCAAACTCATTGACCGAGTTAATCTAGATTCGTTAACTACAGGTCATTCCACTGAAGACCCGCAGTTGCACTCTTCTCACTGCAGAATGTTTTCGTGTCCATGGATATACGACCATTAATGACGAGTCAATCCTTCACGAGTGTTCGTAACTCATGTTGGGTCAAATTACCGTTTTACCCCTGAGTTACATCTTACTCCTTAAACACCACTGCTCCTCTAATGAACAACCCGATTATGGTCCAACCAATAACCGGAAGTCCCTCTCGACCAATGAGAGGGTGGGGCCCCTTGTTCAAGTCCCGGAGTCAGCATTTAAGGGAACACTCATCTACTCCCCTAAAGTCGGGGAGGAGTGAATTCCATCTTGTGAAGTTATGTTCCCAGCTCCCCACTCGGTCTCGTCCCCAAAATGGTAGGAATGTTGAGTCGGCGACTCGGGCCACTCTCACCCATACAGATCAAAGAACGAGCCCTCACGGGCAGGAGTTCATAACTCACTCAGGATTGAGAATGAATTGCCTGGTTATCCTAAGAAATGGCAATCTATTAGTTAACGGTGTTACACCTAAAGATTACCTATTTCGCGTTCTACCCCCACTCGCATGTCTCCACACGAACGACCTGGATCGAGTCGTTTGTAACCTTTACAGAGTGGGCTGTATCCATAGTGTTGTCAGGATAAGGTACCCAACCTTATCCATATACTATAGACCCTTTAGGTTATTCACGGGACATTATCCATTCATATATCAGGGGTATATCAAATATATACCCCGTATATCAACTATATACCCAGTATATATACTGTCCCGATTACATCAAAAATAACCTTGGATGTTTAGTTTATTAGATTTTGGACAATGCAAAGCTATGATTCAACAACAAATTTATTGAAGAAAACTTTATTAAATAGACATTTGTTTTTACAAAATACAAACTACGAGTTTAGGGCAACACACCCAACAGTTGGGACTTGTTAGAGACATCCTTATCCATAATTAAGGCGCCTCTAACTGCTTCCGCGTAGGTGGCTAGTCGTGGAACATCCACTGGTCTTCTGATCCGCTTGCGCAAGCCTTTAACAAACCTCTTGATCTTCACTGCCTCGGTGGGAATTAATTTCAGAGCAAGACGGGAGAGAGTTCTATAAACTTTCTTTCATATTGTGTTACTGTCAGGGTTCCTTAGGTGAGATGGAGGAACTCTGCCTCCTTTGCATCTTTCACAGTCTCTGGGAAATAGTAGTCATACAACAAGTCCTTGAACCTCGCCCACGTGACCGGTACATTAGCATGGTCTTCCACCGCTGCTACTGAGTCCCATTAATCCAGGGCCCTCGCAACCTAGATACGCGTAAAGAGCTTCCAACTCTCTAACCCAATTTTCTACTGTTCTTGCTTTATCGCTTCCTCGATTAATGGTAGGGTGTCCGTAACGCTTGAAACCCTTGACGAATTGGGCCTCCCTTTGAGGAGCATGAAAATGTCGGGGTGGCTGAGCTTGTACACCGCCAACCCCAGCTGTGTTATTGATCAACGCCTCCGCAAGCAACGCCATCTAAGAGTTCACGTGGGGAACTGGGGGATTCACCCTCTCATGAGCCTCTGCTGGAGGAACTAGATGAACTATCCCTGCCTGAGCATCAGTTAGAGGGGGCGGTGGGTCCGCCACATTCTTACCATCGAGGGCTGGATTGACGTCTGCACGCAACCTCATACTACGACGGGGTGGCATTGTCTGGACGAAACAACACAACATCACCAAGAAAAACGTTAGCACTTTACTCTAAGCATAATCTCAAAGGAGTGTGGCAGTCGAAACTTCCACGTAAGTGCAAGATCAAGTACAATCTAACTAGTACACTTAGTGAGCACCCTGTGCCTAACTAAGTAGAGTCACAATCATAATTGACAAGGAAAGAATTGAACACATAAGGAATTCCAGACGGGGGACATATAAGTTCATAAACAACAATCATGAGGTGTACTTGGTGACGACAAGGAGGCCGACCGGAACCACTACTCCTACACACCCAAGTTACTAGGTCAGTCTACAAGAACATTTTGGCTCTGATACCAACTGTGACGCCCCCGAATTTAACTACAAAAAACGAGGTAATGTTAACATATTACCTATTCATCCCTTTCCATTAAGGGAACATAAAGTATAATGTCCCCGAAATTTTCGACATGAAATTTCAAGGTAATGCTATAAGCTTCCATGTTCAGCTCCTCTCCAACAAAAAAAGACATAAAGCAATTATTTTAAGAACAACCGTGGGGTTCATACCACAACCAATTCCTAAAGAACGCATGTCTGCCTCAGTGGCTAGTAATCTAATAAGAGAAAAGGAACAATCAATTTGTCCAACAAACCCAAAATACACCAGAGACTCAAATAATAAAAAAAAATACAACGGTTAGCCAAAAAGAAGAAAAATGTTTCGTGAGTCAAAACAAATATCTAGTACACCACTTCAATAAGTCCCTAACGCTCCTAGCAATAAAACTACAATTCAGCTATCCTAGACAAAAACGCAGCTAGTAGTCCTCCATCGGTCAAACCGCCTCCACAACATCACCACAGTCAAAAGTCTTGTTTACACCTGAAACAATTAAGGTAGAGGGGGTGGGTATATAAAATACTCCGTAAGTAGCCCTCGCTAACTATTCACAAAATAGCATGCTCGTAATCACAGCAACATCCAACACAATAACTAGATAAATAAAACATCGAGGAATAATAACAGTAAATTAAAATTTCGACACAAACATCCAAATGCCAGAACTCTTGTGGCTTCGGTCACACGACCCACTAGTCTCTAACTTTCTCGAGTTGCTTATCGTCCAACACCCTGAGTTAGTACTCCAAGTCTAAGTCTTGGAGGCGTATTGACCCTTGACATTTATCCCCAAGGTACCGACATCCCTCTACAGAAGCTTGGCATTCGACCTTGCCATTTATCCCTAGGCCATGAACTGTTACTCATAACCATCACACTATATTAGTCCTCCAAGTCTAACTCTTCGAGTCATATCGGCCTTTGACATTTATCCCCAAGACCCCGACATTCATCTACAAAAACTTGGTGTTCGACCTTGCCATTTATCCCCAACGCCCTGACAACTACTCAGCGTATTGGTCTTTGACCGCCACCACGTCAACACCCAATACTCATCATCAATTAGACTAATGCCGATCCCCGACCTTTTGTACCCGGAGCCTTGATACTCATCTTTACCAAGACTGGTCTGTCAACCCCCAACCTTTTGCTCTTGGAGACTCGACAGCCAGTAGTGACATAACCGCCTCGTTCATTGCCCACGAGGCCTTGAAACTTGTATATCCACTTTTCATCACACGATAGACCACACATTTGAGTCATAATCCTCCACTAGGATTCCATCACATAAACCTCAAGTCACCCACTGTAAGGGTTTTGAATAACCAAACGACTATCTGCATTTTCACTTCAGGCATATCACAGAATAAGAAGCAACTAGTCCGTTCCACCACTCTAGACAACTCCAACTAATCCCTCCAAGAGATCTATAAGCCATTCACCCTTGTAGTCACAACACAATTTTTCCAGCATGGTTTTCCTCGTACAAAGCAAAACAATAACCCAACAGCTTCCAACTAAGCAACCATAAAACTAAATAATATACAATTTACACATGCATTTCATCTCAAACATGTTTCCAAACGCAAAGATTAATCACTCCCAACCATATTAATAAAAACCGTTCCAATCATACCCAACAATCAAAAGCGATATGTTTTCATAATGTATATATATAAAAAAAACAGAGACATGCAACCCAACAATATCCACTAGTATTTCACAAACCAAGCCTAACGATTTCTTTATACATGAGATAAATTAACATAATAAAAATCAGCACGCAACCATTCCATTAGCACTCGATAACACATGCACCCACCCCTTGGTGCTACTTACACACTGCTACGCTCCGAAATCTTGTTTTTATTCAACACCTAAGCATCAATAGACAAACAAAAATAATTAAAACAAAATTTCCAGCCATCGAAATCCATTATAAGGGGTCTTGCAACGTCCATTACAGTAAAATCGACTTCGTTTAGGTGCGGGTAACTGAGGCCTAACTCGAATGGAATGGGTTGCGTATAACAAGCTTCTAACGGTTATGGGTAGATGCCAAAAGCCACAAACTACTGCTGTTAGTGCTTGTGCATCAATCAGAACTCACCAATCGATACCCACAACGTTGTGTGCAGCGATGACCCGCACCCGAGATTGCCGACCACCATGGAAGATCGAACCCAACCGCTAGGGGGCTGCCCCACCGGAAAAACGCCCCAGAATCCCGCACACATAGCCGCGCCGCTGCCTGCTACTGCCCAAAGTTGCGCCGCCTACTGCCGCACCATCTGCTGCCGTTGGCCGGAGGTCGTGCGCCGCTAAGTCGAGGGTCGTCGATTATTTTCTCCTTTGTTTTAAACTTGAAGGCCCATTTACCTTTTTTTTTATTAAAACAAAACAAGGCCCATGGACTAAAAGATTAGAATTCTAGTTCCTAACATCACTAAACTTAATTATCTTCAAGACCATACTGAGCTTCTCCCAAATCCTTCATTTGAAACTCAGTAGCTAGCCACTTCTTTATGTCAGTGACGTATCCCACATCATTCTTATTGAGTAGGATATCATCCACATACAACACTAAGAAGGCTACAGTGTTGTTGACGATCTTCTTACACGAGGCTCATCAACGTTTTTGTCAAAACCGTAAGACCTGATCACAGTATCAAACCTTATGTTCCAAGATCGAGATGCTTGTTTCAATCTATATATGGATCACTTAAGCTTGTCAGCCTTTTGCTCCAGACCTTGTGCTATGAATTCTTTGGGTTGAGACATATAAATACTTTCATCAAGATTGTCATTCAGAAAGGTAGTCTTCATGTCCATTTGCCAAATTTCGTAGTCATACAAAGTGGCATTGGACAAGAGTATTCTTATGGACTTGAGCATAGCTACAGGGGATAAGGTTTTTTCATAATCCACCCGTTCCATTTGTGTGTAGCTTTTTGCCACGAGTTTTTTCGTATAGGTCTGTACCTTTCCTTCGACATCTCGTTTCTCTTATAGATACATTTGCATCATTTGGGCTCTACCCCATTGGGTTGATCTACAAGTTCCAAAACGGAATTCAACTACATAAACTCTATTTCCAGGTCCATGGCTTTGACCCATTTGTCCTTATCAACATCTTAAATTTTCTATTTCTAGGTCAATGAATCCTCGATGCCATCATCAGGTATGACAACTTGGATTTCAGTTAAACCCACGTAGCGATCAAGTTATGACACAATCCTCTCACTACGTCGGTCAGATTATGAGTGACGTGATGTACTGGCTTCATCAGCAACTCGTATTGAAATGTCAGCTTGATCAACAACTCTTGTTGACGTGTTTGTAGCTTCTTCAAAAATCTCGTTTCTCACTACATTGCTTCATGGTTTATGATCACGAATGTGGTATTCCTCAAAGACTCTGTTTTCTTGAGGGTTGAAGAAAATGAATATGATACCTATTAAGATCGATATAGAATATGATACCTGACTGTAGAGTGGGGCCACCTATTTATAGGTTTGGATGTCTGAAAATATATCCGACTAATGGTTGGGCATGTCGGATTTATGTTATTCACGTTGCAGTTGGGCATGTTAGTCGTGTGAAGTTTTGAGAATAGGCTCACGCATATTTGGTTAAGTAAAGGTGGTTGTTTCTAGGAGAAACGAGCATCTCAGCCGTTCCTTGGTCAACTCTTTTGGTCTCTCGGTTCAGTCATCTTGAACCATCAAGCTATCGTCCATTATATGTCCTACGCATGGCATTGTTATTTTACACCTCCAACAGCAGACTTTGGGTAACTTTGGGGTTTATTGGACATGAATTGCGTGAAATTGAATCTTCAGTGGGTAAACTCTAATGGGCAATGGTGAAATTGGAAGAAATAGTGAGGAAATTCTACGGGGAGCTCCAAGTTTTGAGGAAGGCGGTACGGTCATGGATGATCAAAAATAGCCAACATAAATTGAAGAAACGATGCCATTATAGGCCCAAATCGCAAGATAATTCAACAATGAAGAAGTCCTTGGAAACCATGGATTTCACGTCATGAGAAACAATCCTTTTCCAGCATCTGAGATTGTCGTAGATAACGAAAAAAGTCCACAGGGGAAACAAACCTGCTATATAAGGATAAAACGACATCCAGCTAGGCAACAGAAGACTGAAGGAGAACTAGAGAGGGTGCAAACCAGGAAAGGGAGTCAAGCTCGGTGACTCGAGACAGCCCCCACTGTCAGGCATTCCAGCCCAAAGCCATGCATCGCGACTCTAGATTTCCTAATTAATCAGGATTCGACTTCTATAATTCATAAAGGGATGACTATTCGACTTATGTGAAGCCTGAAACGATTAGGATTCGACTTCTATAATTCCTAAAAGGATTATGACTCGACCTATATAAATAGAAGGTAAATACTCATAATACAGGTAGGCTACAGACCTTTACTATTTGCTACGCAAAAACACCGTATTCTTCATATTCTTCCTATTCCAATTATAACTTTGCAGGGATGTGAATCCCAGAGCGGAAGCATACCATTGTTCTTGATTTTTGAGAAACAAAACCAGAACTTTCAAAATGAAAACACAGGGTTCTTCTGTAACGCCCCGAGTCCCTCAGGTTAGTAAGTCTCGAATCAGGAGATTTTAATTTTTTTTAATTAAACTTTAATTAAATTTATATTCATCGGGCTCCGTGAGGTTGGTTTTGTCTTAAGTTGGGGTGGGTTTCTTTCTCTTGGGCTTGGTCATTTTGGGCATTTTGGGTTGGTTTGGTTTTAAAACAAAGGAAAAGAAAGTTAATAAAAAAAAAGAAAAGAAAACACATAG
>NW_019104715.1:268425-287264 GCF_001995035.1 Momordica charantia
CGATTCATTATTCTTTTAGAGCATTAATTTTGTTAGCCTCTTGAACTACGAGATTGTAATCTACTTAGGATATTTATGAATACATTTGTTTAAGTTGATCGTACTTGAATTAGCTTTTGCTTCATTGCCAGTTGAGATGTTAATATTCATTTAGTGGATGGTTTATAGTTAGTAAGGTTTCCTTGAAGGGTTTGGTTAATGTGAAGTCGGTATTAAATGGTTTATCTGTATAGGATGTGAGTTTCTCTTAAAACATTAGCGTTGTTGTTCTAATTGTTCAAGCTCTCGTGAGTGTTGGAATCAGAGTAGCGCAGCAGAAGCGTGGTAGTTTTATTGCTTAGTGTTGTTGTGAAGAAAATTCTCTTGTTTATGCGAAAATTTTAGGTAGGCTTAGTAACGGTCCCTATTCGGAAATGGTGAAATTCCTGGGGCGTTACAGTTTGGCTAAATTTTGGACTATTGCTGAAATCAATGTTCCCATTGGTTATAGTCCTTTTGTTTTGAATATCCTCTTTTGTTGTAGTGTTGGAGATAGTTCGCTCTTGCTCTTTCATATCTCCATGCCATTCTTCAATATCTGTAAAGACAGTAACATCTAGAATTTTTGAAGAATTTTGTGATGTGTGTGTTGATGTTTTATCAAAAGGAAAATTTTTTCTGATTAAAAATGACATGTCTGGAAATATATATTCTATTTGTTTGTGGATCCAAACATCTATAGCCCTTATGGATTGGGCTATATCCCATAAACACACATGGATAGGTCCTTTTTATGAACTTGTTATTTTCATAGTTTCTCAAGTAAGGAAAATATTGGCAACCAAAAAGTCTCGTACATGTATAATCTGGTTCTTTTTTAAACAATTTTGAGAAAGGAGATTGCATATGTATATGTTGTAGAGGCATACGATTAATAAAAAAGACATCTGTGAGGAAAGCATCAACCCAATATTTCAAAGGAACACTAGCTTGAAATAACAAAGTTAAACCAGTTTCTACAATATGTCTATGCTTCCTCTCAACTACTCCATTTTGTTGGGGAGTATAAGGACAAGAGACTTGATGAACTGTGCCATTTTTTTCTAAGTGATCCTTGAAAACATGAGATTGGAATTCTCCACCTCCATTACTCTGTAAAATCTTGATTTTTCTTTCAAAAAGGTTTTCTACTTGTTTTTTAAATTTAACAAAACAATAATATAATTCTGATTTTCTTTTTAAAGGATACAACCAAGTAAAGCGAGAGTAATCATCTATGAAACTAGCATAGTACTTGAAGTTTTGACATGAACTAATAGGAGTGGGTCCCCAAAGATCACAATGAACTTATACAACGGAACTTGACTCAATTCATGATTTGAAACAAAAGGAAGTTTGCAACTTTTTGCCATTTGGCAACTAACACAAATATTTTCTAATTTCTTCGAGCTAGACACATCAATCAAATTTTTTTCACAAAGTTTTCTCACAGAGTTATCATTCAAGTGCACAATCTATTTATGCCAAATAGTATGAGAGGCTTTATTGGAAAAAGTAGAAGCTATAAAAGCTTTGTTTACTGCAAGTTTCTATTCTTCAAGAGCATAAAGGCCATCTTGTTTGTGTCCTTTAGCAATGATCTCCCCCTGTTTGTTCTTCACAAAAAAATTATTAGCAAAGAAAGATATAGAACAATCATTGTCATATGTCAGTTTGCCAACAGAAAGAAGATTTTCTTGATCTTTGGTATAATTAGGACATCCTTTAGTGTCAAGTAATTAGAGCCGGTGCTTATTTTTCCATGGCCTATAGGTGTAATTTCTAACCCTTCACCATTACCTACAAATAATTTATCCTTACCATTATATGGTTTTAGAGTTTGTAAATTACCTAAATTATTGACAACATGGGCTGAAGCACCAGAGTCGGCATATAAAGTTGAATCCAGCTCTCCATTGATGTGCATAGCAGCTAATGCCTTAGGAATTTCCTCACTTTGACAAGCATGGTCGAATCGATTCCAACATTCCTGAGCTGTGTGATTAGTTTTCCCACAAATCTGACAACTTACTAATTTAATTGTGCTTGGCTGGAATCTTTCAGAGATATTTCTCGAGTGAGAACCTTGATTTTGATTTGTCTTTCATTGCTGGAAGTTTGTGACAGCAGTTGAGTTCTGTGTCTGTGGAAATCCTTTACCTCTTGAATTGAAGTTTCGGTCTCTTCCTCGATTTCTACCCTTTTGACTATAAAAGCATGATTATGATTGGGTTGAGCTACCATTTCTTCTTCAGCCTCTACCATGAAAAGTTGATTGTGAGTTCTCAAAGCCAGCACGAACTGGTTATAAGTAGAATACGGAGCCTTTCAGAGCATTGCAATCCTAAAATCTTTATATTTGTTTCCAAGTCCTCTAGCAAGATGAAATACCTTTGAGAGATCATCAATTGGATGCTCGATAGTAGCAAGTTTGTCACATAGCTCTTTGAATCTCTTGATGTATTCATTTAGAGTGAGGCTACCTTTCTTCAAAGTCAAGAGTGCTTCATTGAGATGAATTTCATTTTCTTTTGTCACAGTAAGAAGCTATTCTTCAAGAGAGATCCACACATGATGAGCACTATCAATTCCTTATATCATGGTCAGCACATCTTATGAAATGATGCCTGATAACCAAGAAGTTAGAAGTCCACCATTATTGAGCCAGGTGCTATAAAGAGGATTTGACGTGAGGCTGCCATCTTTGTCTTCAACTTCAGCCTCTGGTGGATCTGAATTTTTCAAATGGTATTCAATCCCTAGGCTTCTTACTAAGGGAAGAACTTGTGATTTCCAAAGGAGATAATTTGAATAGTTGAGCTATCAAGCTCGTACATTGATGGAAGGATTGGATCGTAAGAGAGTTTTCTGTTTTGGCCATGAGAACCAATTGAAGAAACTAAACCAAAATTCCTTCGTGTGTGCTCTGATAGCATAAAAAGAATTTTAGCTAGAGATCAAAATTGTATTCTCATTCTTTACCTTAAACCATACAGCCTAGTTCTCTAATATAGAATGTACACGAAGGAATTGAAAAGGAAACTAAATCATAAAATTATAATCAATTGGCAAAAAAGGTAAAGGAATGATTTTGAGCCAAAACCAATTGGCAATGAGATGAGTAGCCAATGACTATTGTAAACCATTGTTAGGTCCCTTTTCTTTTCAATGTGGGATCCTTAACATGCCCCCTCAAGATCGTGGCTCTTTTGGATCATCGATCTTGGCTGGATCCCATTTTGTTTTGGATCGGATGCTCGTTCGAACGTTTTGGGCTCTAATATCATATTAATATTCATGAGGTTCCATCTCAAAACCAATTGGCAATGAAAGAAGTAGCCCATGATTAATATCATAAACCATTGTTAGGTCCCTTTTCTTTTCAACGTGGGATCTTTAACAAGAATAATATAGAATATCTCTATATTATATTTATTGTCTCACATGGCAAACCTATACTGGAAAAAGCTGTATGCCTTATATTATGGATTATATCATACTCATATATGAGTAATTGAAATATATGCAACAATGAACCTGAAGTTCATTAATCCAAATACATTTACTATTTTACATAACCGATTGTTTCATCCATGGTCTATAATGATGAAAAGAATTATGGAGAATTCACATGGAGACCCATTGAAAAACCATAAGATTCTTCAATCTAATGAATTGTCAGGTGATGCTCGCTCTCAAGACAAATTAATCATTAGACAATCACAAACTAAAGTGGAGACATAATCACCTCATATTTAGAACGAATTCATGGTAATATATGTGGACCTATTAATTCACCAAGTAGACTTTTTTATGGTGTTAATAGATGCATTGAGTAGATGGTCACATGTGTGCTTATTATCAAGTAGAGACATTGCGTTTGCAAGATTACTTGCTCAGATAATTAAGCTACAAACACAATTTCTGGATTCTACAATTAAGAGCATTCGTCTTGATAATGATGGTGAATTTATATCTCAATCATTTAATAATTATTGTATGACAATTGAGATAAGTGTTGAACATCCTCTAGGTCACGTTCATACACAAAATGGTTTACTGAATCATTTATAAAATGACTGCAGTTAATTGCTAGACAACTACTTATAAGAGCTAATCTTCCTATACCTATATAAGGACATGTTATTTTGCATACATCATCACTTGCTCGCATTAAGCCAATAGCCTATCATAAGTAATATTCATTACAATTAGCTTATGGCCAAGAGTCGAATATTTCCCATCTTTGGATTTTTGGATATGCAGTATATGTTCCCATTGATCCACCACAACGTACCAAGATGGGCCCCCAAAGGCAGTTGGTAATATATGTTGGTTTTTATTCCCCATCAATCATTAAATACATTGAGGCCCTAACAGTTGATGTATGTACTGCACGATTTGTTGATTGTCATTTTAACGAGACAAATTTTCCAACATTAGGGGGAGGAATTAAGAAGTTGGAAAAATAAATTAAGTTATTGTCTCATTTGGATCCCAGTACAAGTCTAAGTGAACTTGAAATTCAGAAGATAATTCATTTTCAAAATATAGCAAATCAATTACCATATGCGTTTATAGATACTAAGAAAGTGACTAAGTCATATACTCCAGCTTCAAATGCTCCATCGAAAATTGATATCCCAGTTCAGCAAGTTGTCATTAATGAGTTTGAGACACACCAGAAGCATGGTAGACCAATGGGTTCCAAAGATAAGAAAATCCTCGAAAAAATTAGTCAATAATCAAAATCACTCAATTGATAATATGGATATTTAAGAAAAAAAGCTAAACATGACTACTCATAAAATATTGAGGAATGTCAAGTACCTGAAGAGAATAATGAGATCTCAATAAATTACGTCATGATAGGGAAAAGATGGAGCTGAATCAATGTAATAATTGACAACATTTTTGCATATAATATAGCTCTTGATATTATATCTGAAAGTGAGAATTGTGAACCAATATCTATCAAAAAATGTTAACAAAAAAATGATTAGCTTAAGTGGAAATAAGCAATCCAGGTAGAATTAAACTCATTTTCAAAACGTAAAGTTTTTGGACCAATAGTCCGAACAGCAGAAGGTGTTAAGCCTGTGAGATACAAATAAGTATTTGTAATAAAAATAAATGAAAAACAATGAAGTCATAATATATAAGGCAATAATGGTTGCACAGGGGTTTTCATAAAGACTTGGTATTAATTATGAGGAGACATATTCTCCAATGGTGGATGCAATTACACTGAGATATTTAATTGATATGATTATATATGAAAGTTTGGACACGCATCTTATGGATGTAGTTACTGCATATTTATAAGGATCTCTTGATAATGATATTTATATGGAAATTCTTAAAGGATTTAAGATACCTGAAACTTATAATTCAAGTTAACGGGAATTGTATTCAATAAAGTTACAAAGATCATTATATGGACTAAAACAATCAGGACGAATGTGGTACAATCGCCTAAGTGGATAAATAAAGATATCAAAATAATCCAATTTGTCCATGTGTTTTAATAAATAAATCATAGTCAGGATTTGCTATTATAATTGTGTATGTTGATGACTTGAACAGAATTGTTACTCCTGAAGAGCTTTCAAATGCAACAAAGTATCTTAAGAAAGAATTTGAAATGAAGGATCTCAAAAAAAAAGAAAGAAATTTTGTATTGGCTTGCAGATTGAACATTTAACAAATGAGATATTTGTGCATCAAGGGAAAAAAATTATATTAACAAAGAACATCCATTAAACATTCCAATGGGAATTCATTCACATGATGTGAAAAAACAGATATTTCGACGTCGAGAAAATAATGAAGAACTTATTGGTCCTGAATTACCGTGTCTTAGTGCAATTGATGCATTTATGTATCTTGCTAATAATACAAGACTAGATATAACATTTTCAGTTAATTTATTAGTTAAATATAGTTCTTCTCCAACAAAAAGACATTGAAATGGAGCTAAGCGTATATTCCGTTATCTTCGAGGAACGATTGATATGGGCTTGTTTTATTCAAACAAATCAAATTTTGATCTAGTTGGTTATGCAGATGTTGGATATTTATCTGATCCACACAAAGATAGATTTTAAATAAGATATTTTTTTCACATGTGTAAGAACTACTGTATCATGATAATTAGTGAAACACCATAACAACTACCTCCTAAAAGCATACTGAAATTCTTGCAATTCATGAAGCTGGTCGAGAATGTGTATAACTAAGATCAATGACTCAACACATTCATGGAACATGTGGCTTGTCTCCTAATAATGTTCCAACAATAATATACGAAGATAACACAACATGCATAATCTAAATTAAAAGATGATATATTAAAGAGGATAAAACAAAACATATCTCACCTAAGCTATTCCACACTCATGATCTTGAAGAAAATGACAACATGACTATTCAACAAATTTGTTTGAAGGATAACCTGACAGGTTTATTTGTAAAGACATTACTTACAACGACTTTTTGAAGATTGGTACGCGACATTCGAATATGGCGACTTAGAGATCTCAAGTGATGTTCCCATGAGGGGGAGAAAAAGATATTGTATTTTTTGGTTTATTACATTATATATATGAAATATGTACTTTTTTATTTCACTAGGATTTTTTTTTTCCATTGGATCTTTTCTTATTGAGGTTTTTGTTAGATCGATATGATAACCCTAGAGGGGGTGAATAGGGTTTAATTAAACTTTATAAACTTTTAACACGGTGAGTCCAATTTAAACAAATAAGTAAAGTTTTTATGAACAAATGATTTTAACACAAAATTAAATAACAAATTAAAAATACAAACACCCTAAAGAATTTCACCACTCGAATAATTCAAATATAAATATTGACCATAAACATTTATAACAAATTTTAACAATTAATTTCATGCAATTTATAATAAAAAAAATTAATTGCAAAAATTAAATAAGAGAGAGTTAGAGAAAATGACACCGGAATGTTATGGTGGTTTGGCAACACCGGCCTACTCCACTCCCCAAGCTCCTCTTGGCTGTTCAATTGAAGAACTTGACTCTTTCCATGACTTAGAGTCCAACCGGTACAATGTCTTTTTCTGAGAGCAAGAACAAACCCGAACCTTTCCATGGTTCATGATCAAACCGTTATAAATGCTCTTTTTCGGGCTCAAGAGCAACCTTTACAAAAATTTGGAATTTTGAATGCACAAGCTTACAAACTCTCTCAAGGAGTGCGTATACAAATTTTTTGACAAATTTATAAGAAAAATTCTTACAAATAAAAGCTCTCAATTTAGCCAAGAGAAATAAAATTGGAAACTCAAGGATCTGTCAAATTAAAAATTTGTCTCACTAAAAATGATAAGAACATTGAAATTTTAGAGAGGAAAACATGAAGAGATTGGAGAGAAAAGTTGGGAAAGAGTTATTGTTAAAATTTGAGAGAACGAGAGGTTTAAATAGAGCAGACAAAATATAAAAAATAAAAATATATCATTCCAACGGTTAGTAACTTCAAAAACATTTTTTTTTTAAGTTATCACCCCTTGTTAAATGATTTGACCTTTTTTTTAATTTAATTTTTTTTATTCTTCTTTTATCCCTCTTCAAGTTACGGTTAGGTGATTTTTTTTCTCATTTCTTTCTTTTTTCTTCTTCTTCTATCTTTTATTTTTCTTTATCCTTTTTTAATACCATGCCACATGTCAGCATTTCATTAGTCTACAACCACCACATCGTCTACCACATATTTTTCCTTTCAACTTCATTCCAGTGTAACTTCTTCGTTTGTGCTCCAATTTTAGTGATTCAAAAGATGTGATTCAAAAGATGTGGAATCATTGTATCGAGCTCTATGCTGTGAACAGTTCAAAACAACAAAAGTATCAATAAACAAAATTAAGTTTGTTATCATCAAAACATTAATTAAAATTAATTAATTTGCGATTAAGAACCAAAAAACCAACCGTTTTAACCAAGTATATTTCATATATACAACGAGCATCTAAGGGGGAGCATTGTAAACATCACAAAATATAGATGCCCAATCTTAAGTGTCAATAAGAAAGTTGTTTTAATTAGGGGTGTAAATATGTCGGATCGGGTCGGTTTCTGGAGAAAACCGAACTGACCCGAACTCAAGTCGAGTCGGTTTCAGGTCGGGTCGGGTCGGGTCGAACTTTTTTTTTCCCCTTCTTCTTCTTCTTCGGATTTAGGCTTCTCCCTCGCAGATCTCGAATTTGGAGCACTCAAACAATTTGGAAATTGATTTTTTCTCAAACAGATCTGAAATCCAGATCTAATATTTGGAGTACTCAAATAATAATTTGATTTCTTTCTTACAGATTTGGGATTTTGGGTACTCAAAAAATCTCTCATCTTGAAGTTGGGAAAAAAATTCTGGAAATTGGGAACTTGCCTTGGTTTAAGAGAGGGAGAAATTAAAAGTCGGATATTCTTCTTCCACTGCACCTTTTCTTCTACTTCTTCCACCGCATAAGATTTCATCATATAGATTTCTTCTTCTTGGGAATTCTGTGAGAAGGAAGAAATTGACATTTTTCTTCTCCTTGTGACATTTGAGAGAGAGTGAAATTGGATTTATTCTTCAGTCCGGGTTTCGCCGCTGTGTACAACCTGCCGCCGTTGGAGTCGTCGGTAACTGCCATTGAAATTGTCGTACAGTTGGTCGCCGCCGGTAGAATTGTTGGGAGAGAGAGGACAATGGTGGACTTGTGAGAGAGAAAGAGGGGAAGAAGAGGTTTGTCGAGAGAGAGGACGAGAAGCGGCGCAAAAAAATAGGGCAACTTTTAATTCGGTTGTGAAGGAACCGACCCGAACCGAACCGACTTATGTCATAACCGAAGCGAACCGAATCCCATCGGTTCGGTTCGGTTTGTCGGTTCGGTTCGGATCCTTACACCCCTAGTTTTAATATCCCTAACCTCAAGCGAAAATTTTCCATTTGCTTAGTGTCCCTAAGTGTCAAATTAACCCATACCGAAGTGCTTGATTACTAATGTCTCGTGTGTCTCTTTTCTACCTATTATTAGTGTCAAATCGTAACACCTCATGGTTGTACAAATTGCCATAAATAGTGACAATTCATGGTTCACGAGATAAAATAAAATTTGGTGGAAAAATCTATGTTGAAATTATAAGAAAAATTTGTATTTCTAAATTTATATTTTAGTTTTATATTTTTATTTTTGTATTTCATCCAATCTCATATTCTCCCGTTGTTCGTGTACTCGTGGTGCCTCGTTTTGCTCCTCAATTTCATAAGAAATGTAAAGTACACATTAAAAATGATTGAAACATATATATCTTAACTGGTTATGTATATATTCCTAATTAAAATATCATGAGTTCAAATTTCTACCCCCACGTATTGTTGTACTATTAAAAACTTGTGTATTCAACAATGGTGAGGATTTAGGCATTAAGGTATATTCAATTAATTTTTTTAATAACCTTAATGCGTGCACATGGGTTGCCTAAATATTATATTAAAGAAAGATTTAACTAAATATTATGGTTTTTACTATTCATTGTGCTGACGTTTGGAGTTTTTATTCGACCTGTTTTGGGACTATTTTTTTCACAATATTCTAGACTATTTGTTGTGAAATTAAAAGTTGGTTAGGACTATTTTATGTTTATTTTGTCCCCAAGGGATAGTTTGGGTGGCTTGGGACCTAAAGAAATAACATTGAGGTATTGGGTTCAAGCCACATCGGACGCAACTTTCATTAAGCAATGACTCCTTGCGTATGTACAAGAATGTGGATAATGCGTATACCCCCACGAATAAGAGCATAAAGGCCAAAGGGCCACCGACTCCAATAAATATTTTTTAAAATTAATAATTATTCAAAACCTATAATGACGGAGATTGGAACCTTACAATATTGATAAAATTTTGTAATGGGCTTTGTACCACTCACACCTATTAAATCATATTTTATAACAAAGTATGAATTAATAGAATGTTAGACATTTAGAATAAAACACAACAATTTAATAGAATGTTGGACATTTAGAATAAAACACAACAATTTTATTTTCCTTTCGACAAATAAAAATAATGGGATAATTTAAGATAAAATGTGGTAATCGTTTTCAAAAGGGGGTTGTAGGGTGCTAACACCTCCCCTACGCTCACTTGACTCTCAGACCAAAAATATGCTTTTCAAAAACCATTTATTTTTTAGGTGACTAATCACACCTCGTGCATGATGGGTAGTGACTCTAAACTCATCTTTTTTAGACCCTTTTAGAGATGACATTGGCCACTACGTGTTGTGATGACATTGCGACTTCATATTTGGACCAAATCCAAAATAATGCTAACTAATCCAAAACATGTAACATCATACATAATATAGATTGAGCATAAATGGAGCACAAATAAATCCAAGAAATCACAAGTTACACCATCAAACTTACCAAAGAAGAAAGAAAGAATGAAAGGTGAGCGAGGGTTTGAACCGAAGGTTGAATCAGAGAGCACGGGCATTGTGCTAGAAGGGGAAGGTTGAATAATCGAATAAAACTAAATGATAATTTTGAAGAACACAATTGTTTTGCTGTAGATAAACTCGCTGCCTTGAAAGCAATTTCAACAGACGGTGCTAAATCGTTTAGTCGATGTTTGCTCCCCAAAGTTAATACAACTTCCAACTCTAGCATGCACTTACCGATACGGAATGAAATTGAAGAACATGCTGACAAACAAGTTTGGTTTTTTTAAAAAAACATGGGTGAAATAAGATACCTCCAAATTTTTATTTTGTGAGTTATCGAAGAAGGAGGACTGATCTAGTTTTAAATAGAAATAACATAAATTTTTTTTAACTGAATTAATTAATTAAAATGTTATTAGCAAATGAGTTAATTAATTAAAATATTTAGCAATTAATTGATAATGTTTAAATAATTAATTAACACATAAATAAAACGTTTTTGTTGATGCAAAAATATGCACAACTGTCATGGAGCGACTTGTGTTAGGCCCTAATAAGCTGTTGCATAGCGAGCTAGGTAGAAAGCACTCCGACGTTCAAGTTAGTATAAGTTCGAGTTGGGTAGATCAACTTAAAAAAGATTTGCATACCTGATTGAATGGAGTATAGACGTATTTCTAAGGGATGAAGTGGATGGTTACCCGTCCCATTAGTCCATTCGACTATTCGACAGGCAGATGACCTGCTACTCAACATTGATCGTACTTGCGGTTGGCCTTACGGCGCATAGCAGTTCGGCATCTGGGACGTTGTGGAGACGCAAGGCTCGATTCCGTATCTATGTGCTGCTGCCCTAAGTCGGAGCTCCGGCCACGTGGCCGATATTTTTTCTCCTCAAACATTTGCCCCATTTCAGGTCGGATCATGGGCGACCCACCTGAAATTAGATCTCCAATTATTATGGCAACGTGAGGTGAGTTGTCCCGTTTCACACTTTCTGTGCAGCATGGGTAGCGACGAGGGCCGACTTGTTGCCATCGACAGGGGCATTAAATGGTCGTTGGAATACTTAACTACAGCGCCTCCTGCTAAATATAGACCTTAGAAAATGTTGCCACGCGGAGGGTTAGGATCCTGGCTCAAGTCCTATATACGCTAAAGCTTCCGTCCTCTATTCACGCTTTATGGGTTTCACTTCACTCTAGCGATGATGTTAGTAGCTCGTTCTCTCATGTATGTAAATTCGTCGTAGTTCGTAGTTATGTTATGTTGAGGTAGTGGTAGTGATAGCTCGAGTAATAGTGGCAGCGATCCTGACTCGGGAGGGGATAACTCGGGGGAAGATTTTAGGTCAGCAAGTGATTCCCCTCCTAAGGGTTACCCTTCAAGTAGTAAGTCGTCCGGTCTCCTGCCCAAGCAGGTCGAAAAGAAAATTAGTGCAAGTATACACTATTCTCACCGATTGTAGTATAAAAAAGGTTGTTTCCACAGGGATTAATGCTATATTTTGAGTTAACAAAGAATACCAAAACTTAAAACAAAAAGAGTTTGATTTAAGTATTGCGAATATGATAAAAATATATCGTAAACAGTAAAAGAAAACAGTAGATAAATATTTTAGTACGATGTTGGAGCATCCAATAGAGATAACAAACAGTTACGATGGAGAAACGATTTAAATGTAAATCGCGTGGGATTCGGTTAGATGCTTTAACCCCTTGCTAACTATACTCTAGCAAACCAGAAATTTTTAATGCCCAAACCGTCGTGGTTTTCTCCTGAGATACCCAAACATGTTTAAACCCAACTCCCCTTGTAATGAAAGCAAGCAATAAAAGCAGTTTATAGGCGCAATAGGGTCAATCTCATCCCTGAGTAATCACCATCCTACTTCAGAGAGTGAAATCTAAAGCTAATAAAGCAAACACGCTAAACAAGGACTCTCTCAAGCCTCAAACAAGCTAACACACCAATAAAGTTGGCCAAACAAAGTTAGTGAGATGAAAGAATAAAAACACTTCTATTAAAATAGTATTTGAAGTTACTCAAGCACAGTTAACAAAATGACTACTGAAAGCTCATCCCCCCGCCCCCTCCCCCAGAAGGTGGGGTTTAGTACATAACGAAAGAAAGGAAAAAAATGGGTAAAAGAGAAAAATTGGCTCCATCGGTGAAGTAGATAGCAGAGAAATTGAAGCTTCCTCAGCAGCAAAATGATGACGCCAAGGAAAATCAGCCAGGCCCTGAGCTTCTTCTTCGATGAAAGAATAGTGACAAGATGCAGAATGTTTTCTGAAATCAATGCTCTATTTTTAATCTCTATTCTATCTACCTTTTTTAGGCTAGAATATCATTTCTTTATATATTGGGTCCTTAAAAATTAGGGTATACCCTGGAAGCTGTACGGACCCGATAAAAAACTGAGGTGAAGAGTTACTGCACAGTCATAGGTGCTAAGGCATCAGGACGGCCTTAAGCTCCAGCATAGATGCATCTTCCAGTGACGCTCCTGCAACACCCTAAGCATGATTGGTAGCACTCAGCTTGTCTTTTCCAAATTCTAAAATTCATATTCAAAACTTTAAGAATTAAGCATAATTTATTCAAAATTAGGGAATGTAGAATTATAACAGCTCAAGGCCCTATCTAGATGATTTCTACTATTTCCCATGGTGTTTTAATAAGGATCCTTAAATTTTCGCACAAATACTACCCGAATTAAGCCACAAAACACTCTCTTATGGAGACTTATCACACCCCAAAATTTAAAAAATTGGTTGTCCCCAAGCAAGATCACTCTATAGTCCTACAAATATGACAAGAATTGCATCCAATGAGAATACCTATTGCATCAACACTGCCTTATGCTTTCGCACATACTGCCAGTACATACACAAAGCCTACAAATTTGTTTTCCAAAAACATCTACAAGAGAGTAGCTAAATCATTATTCCAGCTTTAGCAAAGACTCTTTCCTACGGCTCTAGCATCAATCTACTTTCCTTTTCCAAAACTTCAACTTATCTAGCGATGCACTTCTCAAACCTCCTTTCACTCACCTAAGCTTTTACTCTGATGTTTCCTTTCCAGCTTTTTACTATGGGCTACTAGTCTTTCACTACTAGAAAAATGGTCTTCAATGACAGTTATAAACTGTCATAGACTTCATTTATGACAGTTAAATAATTGTCATCTTTTAAGGCATCAAGAAAAGTGATATCATGACAGTTTTAAAAAATTGTCATTAATACACTTACAACGACTGTTATAGTTTGTCGCGAATAAATCATCAAGCACAGTTACAAATTGTAAAAAATAACATATTTGATGACAAATTATATTAGTCATGGAATAGAGCAAAAAAATTTCTCCACAATCGAATAAGACATTTTCACGACAGTTTTAAACTGTCAAGAAAACCTTTCTAATGACATTACATAAGTGTCACAACAAATTGTATAATGACAATTTAACAAATGTGATGGAATACTTAATCGCGACATTCGATTCACTGTCATGAAAATTTGTATTACGACAACTAAGAACTGTTATGATATATGTAAAAATGACATGTTTTAAGTATCACATAAAATTGTTTTGTGACAATTTAATTATTTGTGACAGTTTTTTTCCTAAACTTTTTTTTATTGTTCATAACTGTCATGGAAAACCAATTTTGTAGAGAAATTTCTCAGACCTGCAGCCTTCTTTGAATATTGATTTTTTAGATGGGCTGATTTACAGGTCTAGAAAGATTCACAGTCTTACCATTTAAGCTCATTCTTACAAATACAAAGCAATTGTGTACCCCCAAACTTAAAAGATAACATTGTCCCCAATGCGACAAGTAGAAGGAAATAAGATGCTCCTGTATACCCCAACACTTAGATCTAAGAAAAATAGTGTATAAAATATGTATTTTTCGCATATCAAATCTATTTATTGTAAGTGGACATCTAATAGGGTGTCAAATGAGAAAGGGATAGATATCAGGAAATACTAAGGTAAAGGCTAGCCTTGATAGAATAGCTATTGAAGGTTATCAAGTAAGTCCTCTTTGTTTTTTAATTGTACTTACAAGCTAATGGGGCTCTCGTACTACCGCCAATACTAAAGGAGAACAAAGGCTGTTGCTACTACCAAACAGATGCTATACCATAAACTAATCTCAATACTTAGGATGCTCTGACATCATTACTACTTAAGAAGTCAGTGAAACACAAGAAACAAAGACATCAGCTGTAGAACATCACATTTCTATTACTTTTACTCTAAAAACAGGGGGGGTAAAAAACAAAACCTTGCTGGAAATTAAATAACTGAAATTGAAAAGCATAAATTTAAAATGCGAAAAAGTAAATGCATGAAGTAAATTTTGATTTGATTGGTTGGTGGTGGGGTTTCATAGTTCGAAAAGAAGAGAAGACAAAAGGAGAGACATTCGTTGGCTATATCGAACTGCTTTCACTATCCTCTGCTTCTGAGCCCACGCCTTCTTGGTTTGCCTCTTCTTCAGAACTGGATCTATGCTCTAGCAGTGATGCCATTGCGTGGTGTATGATAGATGATGCTGGGGTATCCGACTTTGCTAGCTTCTCCAGCAGGATCTTGAACTATGCATCATGTTGAGTGATCTGTTGAGCGAGCGCAACTACCAAAGATTTGAGCTTAGTGAGTTCATATGAAATTCTAGTCTAATCGGCCATCATTTTATGGATGGCCACAATCGGTATAGCGCTTTGCCTTGAGAGTTCAGAAGCCATAAGTCTGTCCAACAATGACTTATCAATGAATGTCTTCTCTGTCATCACTTCTTCGCCCTAAGCAACTGGTGTGTTGATCTTCATACAAAGCTTTGAGATGAGGTTCGGAAAGAATAAATGCTTCATTCTTTCGTTGCGCATTGGGCTATCTCTTTATGAATCAGCTACCTAATGTCAATCTTCCGACCCTTTTTTAAAGCAAGCTAGGACCAGCACCCTCTCCTTGGTCACTGAACAATCATGCATAGTAGGCATAATTTTGCTATTAAGGAAATAAAGTTAGGTATTGGCTTCTGGTGTGAGGAAATTGGAGGGCAAGGAACTGGATCCTTGAGGCGCGATGGACCAGGATGCTCTAGGGTGGGTGATAATAGTCAGCGTGTGGGCGAACTACTCATTAGTAGGGCGCTCTAACATCCGGTTAAAATCATCACCAGGATTGGAAGGTAGGTAGAGGCCTTTATTGATTTTCTCGGGGCTCTAGTTGACTTCCACCTTTCTGACTTTGGTTATCCCGATGCGATCGGAAACAAGATTGGCATAAAATTCCATGACCAAACAAGGGAGCAATGGTCTTGGCATCGGACAGAAATAAGCCCAGCCATTCCCATCAATAACTTCCGAGATGAAGCGGGCACGGGGTCCAACTAAAAGCCATTTTCAAAGAAAAAGTCTCTTTTCCCCGGCTTCTCATACACCACTGCAGCATCCGGTGAATGGAATAATTCCAACATGACCTATTTGGGGAGGAATACGTTCTCTTTCCCTACCAGGGAGAGGTAGTGAGGATTGTACCGGCACAAAAGACGAAAAAGCTTGTCGTTTCCTCTCACATGAGGAAACAAACTTTACTGTGTTTTGCTTTTGCTTGAAGTAGAGGAAGATCATGAAGTTTGTGCTGGCTTTGGAGGCTTCAGAGTAGGGGAGGGTTTTGTTTTCTTTGTTGACAGAATAGTGTTGTGACTTTCTCTACCTTTAAAAGATTAGAGACATGTGCAAGCATACACAGTCACAAGTAACACTTGGAAGTAATCCAAGGTCGAGTCCTCAAGGACTTGTACTTTCAAACTCAATTAATGAAGTGAAATGGTTCAAAGATGCAATTGTTGTTTATGAAGAAAATAGTGATAAAATGTTGTTATTTGGGGTTCTAAATATCAAGCAATGTTATAAAACACAACCTCTCTCCTTATTACCTTAGCTATGATGGAAAATATGGAAGAAACATACTTTAGGGAATATGCGCCAGCCACAATCTGGCTATACTTGGGAATATGAGTTTTACTTTTTCACGAACCGCTTTTGGATGCTATAGAACCAAGGGTAACCTACAATCAAATTTCTATGTGTGATTACAATCCTAGAATGCATTTATCAACTCATTTTCATTTACAAGTCAAACAGCCTATGTATAGGATCGGGTTTTACGTGCTTATGTCTAAGTCACATCCCATATTGGTTTCCTATTGTTTTACCTAATCCACCATTCTCAGAGTTGGGATTTAGTGTATAAATCAAATTCCCAGTGGCCAAATGGAAAAAATATGTAAAGATAATCTTTTAGAAACCAACCCAAGATAGTGCCAGACGCAATCTAGACAAATCTCGAGCATGTTCGAAATCAATTCATTTTGGCTAAGACATTCCACAAAGAGATTGATAACTAAATTAATGCAAAATCAAAGGAAATAAAACGCACGAAAACATAAAAGAAGGCATTTCCACTTAATTGTTTTCCTTTCGCATTGCTTGGAGGAGGAAGAGGCTTCCATGGAATATTGGCACTTTGTTTGAAAAAGAACAAAAAAATTCCTCAACTGTATCCTAACTTAGCTGAAAAAGGGAGAGTTATGAGAGATTTTTAGGATTCTCTATGATTTGGTGGGAGAAATTTCAAAACAAGTTGGGATTTTTTAGAATGAAAATTGCAAATGAGGGGGAGGATTATGGCTTTTTCTTTTTGTTTTTCATTTCAAACACCTTAGGGTTTCAACAATGGGGCCTTTATGTTTTCAAATAGCCCAAAGTACATTTAAAACAAACCCAAAATAAGCCCACGAAATCCTTGATTGAAATTTTGAAATCTCTAAAATTTTCTTAAATTGCCATTGGCTTAATTTTTAAGCGGGCACAATCTTGATCCTGCAAAATTTAAATGCAAAAACAAATTTTAGATTTGAAATCTACAAAAAAAAAAAGAAAAAAAGAAAAAGCATAACAAAAGGTATAAAAATTTCGCAAAAATAAGACAAAAATATTTTACACAAAAATCCCCTCAACAAGGAAATCAAGACTCGTGATTTTTCATGATTATGCATACTTAACAAAGAGATAGTAGACTAAACAGCAGCAAACAAGGTATGAAGTAAGATAAAGAACTTAGGGTCCACGGAATGCCAATGCGATATGACCCTAACTTGTAAGACTAAGCATGATATATGTTATCTACAAAACATCTCAACATTCTATCTAACTTGGCAAATACTTCTACCTAGAAAAGATCATGACTAAGTAGACATGAACAAAACAGCATGTTGTCAACAACTAAACAAGGGTTAGAAAACTCTCTCGATTCAGCAAATGAGTAAAAAAATAAATAACGGTCACCAAGTGGCGTTTTTTTTATGGGCATTCCATATTTAAGTCTTGTTTTGTTCCTTCTTATTGAAGAATACTCGCTGTTCTTTGCCTTATGCTTTGCTTATTTTCTTGGGAATTTCAATCCTGTACTAAGAAAATAGAATTATTAAAACGTTCACGACATAAAAAAAAACAAAAGAAAAAAATAGAAAAGTAAACAAGCATGACACTAATGTATCAACTTCCCTCATACTGATTTTACTTTAAAGAATGTTGGAGGCTTTCAACTTTCACTCATTTCCTCAAGCTCATTTGATCTCTCTTCTGACACTACCATGTCGTAGTTTCGTTCTTCAAAACATAATATGCTTGATGGTCTAGCTCGAGGTGGAGGAGACTTACTTGTATGCATTGGTTTTTGAAAAGTGGAAATTTGGGTGCAAAATTAACGTAGAATCCTTCATCTGAACCTATCTCATCTTCTCCTATTTCTTCCTATACTTGATCCTTGTCAAGTTTGGTCATCTCTCCCTTCTTTGTGTATTGATTTGTCTCCGAAGAATGTCTAGGGAAAGGGAAAAGTGGTCCAATATTGAGAGGTGATGAGTTTAGGTTCATTTCAACCTTATGCTCAATTACCTCTACCGATTTCTCGGGTTCAACTTCCTTATTCTTCCATACCTCATTGGTAACGACCTGCGTTACTCAAGTTAGATTAACCTCAAGTCTTGAGGTTTTATTTAAAATTTATTTTAATTTGTTATACTTTATTTTATTTTGGGTTGTTGTGGTGTCGTTGTGGGTTTTATTTTAATTACTGAAGTGTATCTTTCGACTTTTTTTTTTGGACCCTTGGACTTATTTCTTTTATTTATGCTAATTGGAGACAATTAAGTATAGAATTCTTTGAAAACTCGAATTTTCAGCACTTTTAACACTGGGCATTTGAATTTGGGCATTGGGCTTCTTGGGTTTTGGGTCTTTTGGTGAGGGAACAAAAAAAATGTCTGA
>NW_019104715.1:287629-303622 GCF_001995035.1 Momordica charantia
GTGGCGACGACAATAGTTGTAGAGAGGCGTTCGGGGTGTTCTACTACTATGAAAAAACGTAAACAGTGTGTATTTTTTTTTGTGTTCGGCGACTACTCACCTTCATTCAAGGTCAAATTCACACTACTTCTACCTATTTGAACTAAATCCAAGCTACCACTTATAAATGAAGTCAATTTAGTGGTAATGGAATTTTCGAACCTCCCTAGGATTATTTTCCATGGCTGAAAGTTGTGTTAACTTGCTGTTATTTTTTTCTTTTTATTTCTAATGTTTAGGTGCTGAATGAATGGAAGGACTAGGAGTGTAGGAGTGTGTACGTAGAACCAAGGGTGGGTGTGTGTGTGTGTTTTTGTATGCTGATGGAAATTGTTCCTACCGATTCTTATTATAAGTGTGTTTCTCTTGTAATTAAAATTGTTGGATATTGTTGTTAGGTCGATACTGTTGTTGAAACTTGGTGTATCTTTTTTTTTTTCATATGTTTATTGCTGGTATCCATAATTGTTGGCTACAATTTTGGAAGTTTCTGATTGGTATGGTTCGAGGTGCTTAAGCTTTGTTGTTTTGAAGCATATCTTGAAATTAAAATGCACGTGTTACTTATATGTTGTTTAGTTTATGTTTGTTTATTTTGAAATTAGTGAATTATTTTGCTTATAGTGTACGATGAAGAGCATGGTGAATAATTGTGTTGCGATTAGATGTGTGAATGGCGAGTCTATTTTGATGATTAGTATTGGATCTTTACATGGTGGCGATCAAGGACCAATACATCTAATAGAGGTTGAGACCTTGGGTACAAAAGATCAAGGGTCGATGCACAGTTCGATGCCCTAGGTATGAAGGTCAAAGTCGAATGCCTAGTTTCTGTAAAGGAGTGTCGGTGCCTTGGGTACAAAAGGTTAAAGGCCGATAGGATTCAAAGAGTTAGATTTGGTCGACTAACAAAGTGTGATGGGTTAGAATGAGCTTGGAGGAGGTAGAAGCCAACGAGCTTTGTGGTCTAAGTTACGTGATTCTTGATACTTTGGATGCATGTTTGTGTTGATAACTGTTATTCCCTATCGATGTATGATTACTATTAATCGTAATGTGATGTTTGTTGCGATTGCGAGTATGTTGTTTGTGTAAAGTCAGTAAGGGCTACTTACAGAGTATTTTCTCTACTCACCCCCTTCTGCAAATTATTGTCTCTATTAATCGTAATGGGAGTTTATTTTATGGATTTATTAGCCCATTCAGGCAGACAAATTTCTTTTAGGAATTGGTTGAGGTACGAATCTTCGCTGTTGTTTCTTTTATGATAGTTGTTTTATGTTTTCCTTCATGGGGAGAGGCTTGAACATGAAGTTTGTTAATGTTACTCCGAGAGTGTTGTTGAAAGTTGGGGGCGTTACAGTTGGTATCAAAGCCAAAACGTTCCTGTAGACTGACCTAGTAGTTAGGGTGTTTAGGAGTAGTGGTCCTTGTCAACCTCCTTGTCATCACTACGTACGTTTTATGATTGTTTGGTTGTGAACTTATACATCCGCCTTGGTTCGTCCCCGAACCACATCTTATTGGGAGAGGTTCCACTCTGATAACAACTGTAACACCCCTGAATTTTGATAACTTACACGGGGAATGTTACTAAACTTATTTGTTTTACAATTTCTCCCAAGGCGTAAAGGACACTAAACGGACCTAAATATTTTAGCTTTTTATTTGCTAATTCAGCCTTTTATTTTCTCAATTTAAACTTGTGAACACTGCACTTAACAAATGAACAAAACAACTTGTCCTTCATGGACAAGTTACACATAACTCCCATATTTAAGCCCAAGCAAAGCTAAATCGAGTAAACGATGATAGACCAACAACCTACTCGACAGAAGCATAACCCTACAGGATGATAACAAATCAACTAAGCAAATAAATCCACCATGCTACCACTACGCCACTCTGATAATAACACCAAAACAAAACAGTTAATTCATTCTTCAACCTTTCCAAGTGAACAAATCCAATAACGTTAAACATACTCCCTAAGCTTCTCAACAAAACCAAAAGCCAAATCTTTACAAGAGTTGAGACTTAAAATAAAAGTCTTCTAAAACATTTTAATAACTCCCTGAACTTTACACAGCTCAAAGCTCAAAACAGAGGACATAAACTAAATCAACAAGAACTCGTAACAACCTATTTTAGACAAGTTAAAACTAAATGGAAGCTAGTTATGGTCATTCTTCTCGAGTCTCCACCGCACCATCACCATGAACCTGATCTTCACCTGAAAACAATAATTGTAGAGGCGGGTTAGTATTAAAATACTCCGTAAGTAGCCCTCTCTAACCACACACAAGCAACATGCTCAACACACGATATTCATTACGAAATATTACCCTGGCATCCATGCATCAATAAATCATAACACTCATTAATCCACACATTGCAATCCAAGTAACCCCAACCACAAATGCTCGCTAGTAGCCATCACTAACTACACAAATCAACAGGCTCGTAATCACATCAATCATCAAAATGCGTAACTAGAAATCATGCATCGCTAGGTCATAACAATTAGTCAACACACACACAAGCATCCAAAATATCAAGACTCTAGTAACTTCATCATCAAGTCACACCGGTCTCTAGCTCCCTCAAGCTACTTCTACCCATCCCACTATGTTAGTCCTTCAAGTCTAACTCTTCAAATCATATCGGCCCTTGACATTTATCCCCAAGGTCCCGACACTCACTTACAGAAGCTTGGCGTTCAACCTTATCATTTATCCACAAGGCCTTGAACTTTAACTTCTAACACATCACACTATGTTAGTCCTCCAAGTCTAACTCTTCGAATCGTATCGGCCCTTGCTATTTATCCCCGAGGTCCCAACACTCCTCTACAGAAGCTTGGTATCCAACCTTGACATTTATCCCCAAGGCTTCAAACTATGCATCGATCCTTGACATTTATCCCCAAGGTCTCGATGACTACTTAGCGTATTGGTCCTTGACCGCCACCACGTCAAGACCCAATACTCATTATCAAATAGACTCATCATGCCGATGCCCGACCTTTTGTACCCGGACCCTCAACACTTATCTCTACCAAGACTGGCCTATCGACCCTCGACCTTTTGCACTCAGAGCCTCGACACCCAGTAGTGACGTACCAACCCCAGCCATTTGCCACCAAGGCTATGTATTTCTCCATTCACTTTCCATTTCAAGATAAACCACACATTCAGCTCTCAGCCTCCTGCTAAGATTCTATCCCGTGACTTTCAAGCCACGTACCATAAGGTCTCCTAGTAACGAAATCATTAGTCCTGTCTACCACTTCAGACAACTCACAACAAACGAAACAACCAGTCTATCCTATCACTTCAGATAAATCACAATTAATCTCTTCAGCGCATCGACAAGTCATTTACACTTCTAGTCGCAACACCATTTTTAATATGCTTTTCATTCATACAAGGAGAGAAATAAAATTCATAGTTCTCAAACTAGAAAGTACATGTCTCCTAACTCAACAATTGTCATGTCCTGATAATCATAAAGCTAGCACATACATCTAGATTCAGAACATGCATTCAATCACCCAAGATAACCACTTTTAATCATTTTTAATCAGAAACCACCAACTACATCCAACGATCTTGACTCAACACATTTACACAATATATAGGAACACAGCAAGATGAAAAGCCAACCATATCTATCAGAATTTCTCCAACCATAACCCATAACTATAAATATAAATGACACATGATTCATATTAGAATGTAGCAATAAGCCATTCCAATAACACAGCACAATGCACGCACCCACCCTTGGTACTACTTACACCAAACTAAGCTCGTAATTCTTGCATCAATCCCACACCTAAGCATTAAAACCTAAAAACAGCAAGTTAGTTATATGTTTCTGCATTTGAAATCAACTCTAAGGGATTCGAAGTACTCATTACCGCAACAACGACTTCGTTTAGGTGTGGGTAACTTAAATCTTGCTCGAAAAGGTATTTTTCCGCTAAGTCAAATAATGATCAAAAAATACTTAAGGACCATTTAGAACAAACTTTCAAACTTTAGGGAACAAGAGTGTTCATTTTAAAACTCGCGGATCAAATTGACACCAACTTCAAATATGAGGGACAAAAAGTGTTGAATTTAAAATTTTAGAGACCAAATAGACACGTACTTTTAGAGCTCAGGGAACAAAAATGTATTTTTCCCTTTTAAAAAAAAGGGTAAATTGCACAAACCACCCCTAAATTATAGTAGTTGTTGCAATTATACCCCTACACTTTTAATTGTAAAAATTAAACCCTCAAATTTTGATAAGTGAAACAATTGAACCCTGAACATTTAGCAGTAAAAAATAAACCCTCAAACTTTTATGTATGATAAAATTGCACTGTTAAACTTAAAAAAAAAAAAAAGAAATTACATCTATTTTAGTCTTATTTCATTCAAATCTCTATTTTCTCTCTCAATCTCCCATCATTGATTTTTGTCATTTAATCTGGTAGAAATGAAAATTGTGGAAAACTGATTTGTAGGTGGAAAACTGAATTATAAGCTGGGAGATAACCACAACAGAGATCGATTCAATGGCGAAGTATTAAGAATTTTGTTTTCTTGGAAGTGAAACAAAATTCCAAGAAAACAAAATCATAAGCCCTCAACGTTTTCAATTACACAAGTAAAAAATTACAAAGAGAGTGGGTGAGACAAATGTTGGAGGTAAAAAAAATCTGTTTCTCAATTGAAGAGGTGAAATTTTATGGGTATTCCTATTCTTCAGTATTCGTTAAGAGAATTTGGTGTTAAACAGAATCTGGATTTCAATATTTTGGGTGACAGAGTTTTGATTTTCCCTCCAATACTCATTTAAAAAGGGTTTGTGGAGAGATACTGACTAAAATAGATGTAATTTTTTAAAGTTTAAGGGCTTTATTTTTACTATTAAAAAAATTTAGGGGTGCAATTTCACCACTCAATAAAATTTGAGGATTTATTTTCTACAACTCAATATTGAAGGGTTCAATTTTTTCACTCATCAAAGTTTGAGGGTTTAATTTTTACAATTGAAAGTTTAGGGGTATAATTGCAACAACTACCATACTTCAGGAGTGGTTTATGCAATTTACCCAAAAAAAAATTTACATTGATTGTGAATTATGAGCTCCATTTTTTTTTTTTTTTGAAATACTGCCTCAAAAAAAACTTCTATAAGGGATGTCTATGAAAAGGAAAATAGCAGCTTTAAGATAAAGTCACACCAAGAAAACCAAAAAATAAATCAAACAAGTTATTAAGGAAAAAAATTAACAAGAACAAAGGCAAAAGAAAGCTCACACCCTACTAAACAAAACAAAAACATGGAAATTTTATACTAATATATGGATTGGCTATAGAATTATTTATTAAGGTAAAATAATGATTGATAACAAAGGGAATGGGTGATTCAATATTACTAAAATTTTTATCTACAAATTCAATAAATCCGAGTTCAAGTTCAGTCTTGGCAATGAGAGGAGTAGTCCACTTACATTATAAATTATTGTTATGTCCCTTATCTTTTCAATGTTGATCATTAATATGCCTCCTTGAGATCTTTATTCTTTTGGCCTGATTCCATTTTTGGATCGAATTCTAGTTTGAGTGTTTTGGGCTCTGATACCATATCAATATTTATGGAGTTTCATCTCAAAATCAATTGACAATGAGAGGAGTAGCCAAATTATATTATAAATCCTTGTTAGGTCCTTATGTTTACAATGTGGAATCATTAACAAAATAATGATATGATAATAAATGGAAAAAGTGGTCCAATAGCACTAAAATTTGTATGTACAAATTCAATAAACTCGAGCTCAAGCTCAGCTTTTCGACCCATTGTAAAGAGTTATTCTCTCAAAATTATTATCCTTTATCCTTTTAAGTAAAAATTCATTTGAATAATATAAGAGTGCATGCTCTCATACAAGCTAGTTATAATTACACCAATAATAATATTTTTATTTTCAATCTTAAAATAATTTATATTATTTATATCACATCACTTTCATCTTCTTAAAATATATATAACAAGAAAAAAAAATGTTGATTTCTTAATAGGCTCAAGCATATTGTTTAGCCACACACATTTACATTAAAATAAATCCGCTCTGTAAACCGAATTTAAACATCTATTATATTCAGTAGTTTTGTATTACACATTGTACTGAAAATAGAAGTCAATTAAATATTTTTAAATTAGTGTGAGAATGTGATGCATAAGAGACAAACTAATGTTTGTTGAAGGCCTTTTTTTTTCTTTTTTTAAGTTGGGTTAATAATTATTCAAAGACTAGGACATTAGTGAAAGTAAACTTAAAAAATAAAAACGATTGATATATTATTTTATAAAATTATAGTGCATAATTCTACCTTTCTTTTGTCATTTTCCCATCTTACTTTTCTCTAAGTATAATATTTGATCTTAAAATACTTATAAATTATTCTTCAATTTCATCACTAATACTGTAAAAATTTTAATTTTATCTTTAATGTTCTACAAAAATTTAACTAAAAATATCTACTCAATTATTTCATTTGTAATTGAACAGTATGTCACCCTTTAAATTTTCAATCAACTATATCTCTTTATTTGTGATCATTATTAGGCCAGAGAATTTTTAATTTGAGTAGAGTTACTTACTTTTTTCCGTTTGCAATTAGATGGAGAAATATAATATTAAAGGTGCATTAAAGCATATAAAATAATACTTTTCAGATGCCAGATTACAATTTTGATATTTAATTATTTCAATATTTTTTATTCAGTATAAATTTGGAAGATTCTTTTTTTTCAATATTGAAGATAAATTAAATAGAATATATACTTTTTGAAATATGAAAACTTTCGTTTTCAGCATGTGGAAGGATTTAAGCATTCAATTCCATTCAATATTATTTATGGATGCAATAATATCATTAGTTTATTAAAATGTTTGATAAATTAAAACATTAATGTACAACTTCCAATATAAATAGTTATATTAGGCCGACTAAAAATTCACTTAGATAATTTCACTTAACTGGAATTTATCTATGTAATATACCCTAATTATAGAATACTAAGTGGAGCAAAAGAGAATGTGTAATATACAACGTATATTTTTTATATACAAGGTATATATATCACTTTTTTTTCTCTGACATTTCTCCTTAATGTTCATACTGTGAGTTCTATGCTTGACCTCGTGTCGCCTTGGGCGCGGCCTCCCTACAGAAGGTGTTTGCATTGTTCAATATCGAGGTGAATGGAAATAGTATTCATAGTAAGTGGGTGAAGGACGTGTGACAGCACATCCTACGGTCTCCGCCATTAATTTGCACTGTGACATTTCATACATGACTTGCGTGTCGTCCTGGAGCAATCATCCTTACGAAGGGTCCATTGTATGGAATCGAAACCAAGACAAACTCCAGAAATGGGCAAGGGTATCTTAGATTTTACTCCAATATTTTCCTTCCCTACGGCAGGATTATTGGAGCGAACCTCTGAGGTCTGAGAATGGCAGGTCACACTTACGGGGAATTGTTAAGCTAGTTAACAATTTACTAACCAAATAAACGGTTACTAAGAAGAAGAGTTATTTTGGTGTAAAATTTAATTGAGAACGTCTCAATTAAGTAAATGAGTAGTTGTCTGCCTTACGGTGGTTGTTGCTCTAAGTCACTGAGCGTCGTTGCAAAATAATTTTGTTAGGGTGCTTGATTATTTTTGGTAAAATTTGATTGATTTTAAAGGATAATGCATGAAACTAATATAGGTTTGTTTTTATTTTCAGCATGTCAACTTCCATTATTGCTCTTTCAGCAGTTGAAAAACTTAACGACAATAATTACAAACAATGGAAATCGAACCTAAACATTATACTTGGGATCGATGATCATAGGTTTGTCTTGCAAGAGGAATGTGCTCAAGCTCCTGCACCTAACGCCACTGTGTCAGTGCGCCACACCTATGATCGGTGGATCAAGGCCAATGATAAGACCAAGGTCTACATCTTGGCGAGCATATCTGATGTGCTTGCTAAGAAGTGCGAGGACATGGTCACCGCCAAGGACATCATGGACTCGTTGCAAAGCATGTTTGGACAACCGTCCTCACAAACTTGATATGAAGCCCTTAACTTCATCTACAACTCTCACATGAAGAAGGATTCATCAGTTCGAGAACACATTCTCACTCTGATGGTCCACTTCAATGTGGTGGAATCGAATGAGGTCGTCATAGACAAGAAGATTCAGGTCAGATTCATTTTGGAATCTGTTCCGAAGATTTTCCTGCAATTCCGCAGCAATGCGGTTATGAATAAGCTGGAGTACACTCTTACCACGTTCTTAAACGAGCTACAGACCTACCAGTCTCTTATGAAAAATAATGGACAGGAAGGGGAGGCAAACATTGCCACCTCAAAAAGGTTTCACCGAGGTTTAACCTCGGGAACCAAGTATGCGCCCTCTTCTTCTGGAAGTAAGACTTTTAAGAAGACAAAGGCTGCTGCTAAGAGGTCCAAACCTGACTCTACTGCTGTCGTTGCCAAGAAAGGCAAGGCCAAGGGTACAGACAAAGGAAAATGTTTCCACTGTAACGTGGACGCACATTGGAAGCGCAATTGTCCGAAATACCTGGGCGAGAAGAAGAAAGCTAACGAAGATAAATATGATTTACTTGTTTTGAAACTTGTTTATTGGAAAATGATTATTCCGCCTTGATTCTTGATTCAGGAGCCACTAATTATGTTTGTTCTTCATTTCAGGGAATTAGTTCCTGGAGACGGCTTGAAGTCGGAGAGATGACTCTCAAGGTCGGAACGGGAGAAGTTGTCTCAACTGTGGCAGTAGGAGAGCTTAAGTTGTTTTTAGACAAGAAATTGATAAACCTGCACCGATTCCTCTATAAGGACGTTTCTGTCATTTCAATTTAAAAAGAAAAAGAAAGAAATGAAATTGGAAATTGGAAAATTTGAAATTAAGGTCTAAAAGGCATAACGGTCTTTTAACTTTAAACAAAAAGAAAAGAAAAGAAATTTTGGTTAGGCACGTGTGGTGTGTTGGTGCCTTTTTGGTTGATATGTGGCTAAACTGAAGGGATGTGAATCCCGGAGTGGAAGCGGACTGTTGTTCATGACATTTGGGAAACAAAATCAAAACCGTTAAAGATGAAAATACAGTGGAAAATCATTACCTTTGAAGATCTTTTCTTGAACGATTTCCACCCGAACAGCACCACCGAGTCTTCCTTGCTATCCTCTTGGGTTTCGAGAACACGCTTGTGGGAGCGTTTCGTTTTGAATATGAGGGAGAGTTGAGGGAGAGAGCTTGATTGAGAGAGAAGAATGGGAGTTCTGTTCTCAAGAAGTTCTTCGTTGGGGCATTTTTCTGTTGCAGAACACGTTCTGCAAAAAAAATTATATGACGTGGGGATAACTCCCCAGATCATAACTGCCCCCACTCCCCTGCAATTTGCAGGGGAGTGTTAATATTAATATTATTAATAATAATTAATATATATATAATATATATACAATAATTAATATATATATTTAATTAATTAATCATATTAATTAATAAATGTTAATTAATTATTAATTTAATTAATAATTAATTAATATGTATATATATCAAATAAATAATTAACATTAATTATTTATCACATAAATAGAATCATATTCTATTGCATTTCTCTCGTATAACCTATAGTTCTAATGTACATTTTATGTACATTATTTTTAACCTATAGTCTTAATATGAATCTTATTCATATTAATTTTATTTGAATCTCATTCAAATAATTTCTCTCATAATATATAGTTTTAATTTATAATTAACTATATATATTATAATGTATCAATATACATATAATCCCTTAAGAAATTTGAACAGTTCAAATTCTCCCAAAAACTTGATCCTCGTTTTACCCATTATGAGCTAGCAAGGGGACCTAATGGACCTACAGATCCAAAGCTCCAACGATACGAGATTAATCGGTCAAACTCATCGACCGAGTTAATCAACATTCGTTAACTACGGGTCACTCCACTAAAGACCCGCAGTTGCACTCTTCTCACTGCAGAATGTTTTCGTGTCCATGGATATACAACCATTAATGACGAGCCAATCCTTCACGAGTGCTCGTAACTCAAGTTGGGTCAAATTACTGTTTTACCCCTGAGTTACATCTTACTCCTTAAATACCACTGCTCCTCTAATGAACAACCTGGTTATGGTCCAACCAATAACCGGAATTCCCTCTCGGGCGAATGAGAAGGTGGGGCCCCTTGTTCAAGTCCCCGAGTCAGCATTTAAGGGAACACTCATCTACTCCCTTAAAGTCGGAGTGAAGTGAATTTGATCTTGTGAAGTTATGTTCCTAACTCTCCACTCGATCTCATCCCCAAAATGGTAGGAATATTGAGTCGGCATCTCGGGCCACTCTCACCCATACAGATCAAAGGACGAGCCCTCACGGGCAAGAGTCCATAACTCACTTAGGATTGAGAATGAGTTGTCTGGTCATCCTAAGAAACAACAATTTATTAGTTAACGGTGTTACATCTAATGATTGGCTATTTCGTGGACCGGTCTTATACAAACTCATTGTATAGGATACCCCCACTCGCATGTCTCCACACGAACGACCTAGATCGAGTCGTCTGTAACCTTTACAGAGTGGGTCGTATCCATAGTGTTGCCATGATAAGGTACCCAGCCTTATCCATATACTATAGACCCTTTAGGTTATTCACGGGACATTATCCACTTGTATATCAGGGTATATCAAATATATACCTCGTATATCAAGGGTATATCAAATATATATCCAGTATATCAAATATATACTCAGTACATATGCTGTCCCAGTTACACTAAAATAACTTCGGATTTTTAGTTTATTGGATTTTGGACAATGCAATGCTATGAATTCAACAACAAATTTATTGAATATACATTTGTTTTTACAAAATACAAACTACGAGTTTAGGGCAACACACCCAACAAACTCCCACTTGAACTAAACTTGAGTGGGGTATACATTATCATAAAGCAAAGGGAAAATACAATAAACTAGGGCATACACTATACCCATTACATAAACAAGGAAGAAAAAAAATAAATTGGAAATAAAGAAAGAAAAAAGAAAGGAAAGGAAGAGGGAGAGAAAACGAAGGAGAAGAGCAGAAAGAATAGGAGGAGAGGAAGCAAAGATTCCAAAAAGGTTGTTGAGAAATAGAGACTAAGAATCTCGATTTTGATTATGATTTTGAGAGCTCCACCCCAGAGAGCGACAAATTTGGGTAATTAAACTTGTTTTGGTCTAAGATGTAGAAATAAATAGAAGTTCGTTAGGATTTTATAGCATGTTCTATTGTGTTCAAGTTGAAACTTAGAGAATGTAGTTTTTAATTCTCCATAAAAGAGTAAGCAAAGAAGACAATGGTTCATTTGTCGGTTTTCTTCTCTTAAAATACTTGGTTTTGTGGGTTTTAGGTATGATTAAGAAATTTCAAGGGAGGAAAGAAGAATTTAACCTGTTTTAATTATGTTAACAGAATGGTTTGAGTAAGTTTGTGGTTTGTGTGAAAAGCATTAGAGTGCTAGTGTCGGTTAGAAGAAATGGTAGAGAGGTGAAATGTGAGGGAGAAAGAAGAGCTCCTGAGGGTTGTTGATGGAGGAGAGATAATGGAATTATTGGTTTAAAATTAAATTACAAATCAAACGTAATTGTTGTTATTTTGGGAGCTTCCATGTGAGAGGTTGAAAAGAAAAGAAATTGAATGGGTTTTGTGGGACCCACTTGTAATGTAGTAAGAAAGAGAAGTAGTCGATTTTTAATGAAGGGAGAGAATGAAGTTATGGAATTTGAAATATGTGGATTAATTTGGAAGATAATGTTATTTATATTGGAAACAAAAGTATGTTGAGATTATATTGGATTAAAGCATGAATTAATTTGGTTTTTGATCCATATTTCAGGTCAGGTAGAAATTGGAGGAGAGGACGACCTAGATTGAAGGATCTGTGAGTGGTTACTTTATTAAACGTTTTGGGTACTATTATTTGATTTATGAGTGGTTATTTATTTCACTTTTTGGATATTTTATTTGACTTGTGAGTGGTTGTTTTATCAAATTGTTGTAGATATCTATTATTATAGAATTTCAAGAAACTATGTATTACGTATGTCTTAGTATTTCTGCTGAGAACGAGATAACTCTAGTTGTTTGAGATTTTAGAGATGTTCTAAAATTTGGAGAAATATTTTGTATTTTAGAAAAATGTTTGAAATTTAAGAAATGTTTGATTTAGGATGAAAAAGAAACTGGATCGGATTGAGAATTCATAAATAACGACCCCAGAGAAATATTTGAAGTTTATTGAATGTTGTTAGAAAGAGTTATTTTAGAAATATTTTGAATAACGGTACTTAATAAGAATGAGAAATTGTTTTATGTTTTTAGAGAATTGTATGAAGTTTTTAGGAAAAAAATATTTCATAAAGAAATTTGAAAAACTTTTATGAAATGTCATCAAGACCGAGAGATTTCAAAAATTGTTTTCGAATTTTTATGAAACCAATATTTTAGAAATAGTGTTTGAGAAATAGAATTTTATGAAATGTAGAAAGATTTGAGAAAGTTAGAAAGAGATATTTTAGAAATAATTTGAGAAAGTTTGAAAAGTTGTTAGAAAGAACAAAAAAAGAATTTAGAACTATTTATGAGATTCAGAAAGAAGTTTTCAAACTATGTATCTAGATGATTACCCGTACACTACAAGAATTTATTATTTTCCCAACGAAATTATTCCCAACGTTGAAAATATCATCGGGAGAAGTCATTTTTTCTCGACGAAAATAAAATCGTAGGGACAGTTATAAGTTTTGCCGACGTTACTACAGAGACGTTGGGAAAAAATATATATTTGCCAATATTTTCTACAAAATGTTGGCAAATTTTCGATTTCTTGTGACGTCTTACAAAAAACGTTGAGAATATGGGCGGATAAGTTAGAATACACCAAAGTTACGTACTAAATATTCCGATGTTTTAATAAAAACGTGGGGGCAAAGATTCCTTCTCCCGACGCTTTTACAAAAACGTTGGAGAAGATCATTCATCCCCACATTTTATTAAAAACGTGGTTGATTTTCTCCCGACGAAAATTAAATTGTAGGGACAATTATAAGTTTTCCCAACGTTACTACAAAAATGTTGGAAAAAAGTCTACCTTTGCCAACGTTTTCTACATAATGCTGGCAAATATTCGATTTCTTGTGACGTTTTACAAAAAAGTTAGGAATATGGGCTGATAAATTCAAACACATCAAAGTTACTTACTAAATATTCCGACGTTTTAATAAAAAGTGGGGGGCAAAGATTCCTTCTTTCGAGGTTTCCCATGTTTTATTAAAAACGTGGGTCATTTTCTCCTAACGAAAATGAAATCCTATGAACAATTATTAGTTTTACCAATGTTTTCTACAGAAACGTTGAGAAAAAATCTATATTATTTGCCAACGTTTTCTACAGAATGTTGACAGATATTCAATTTCTTGTGACGTTTGATAAAAAACGTTGGGAATATGGGCGGATAAATTCACACACACCAAAGTTACGTACTAAATATTCCGACGTTTTAACAAAAAAGTTGGAGAAGATCACTTATCCCCACGTTTTTTTTAAAAGTTGCGAGAAGTAACCTTATCCCGACGTTTTGCATTATCCCAACATTTTAGTAAAAACGTTATGATAAGGAATCTTATACCAATGTTTTTACAAAAATGTTGGGATCAGTTCGCCCATCGTTTTATTAAAAGCGTCATTATATAGGCTATTTCATCCATGTTTTGCAATAAACGTCGGGAATATCGATTGATAAGTTCAAACATACCAAAATTATGTATTAAATATTCTGACGTTTTAATAAAAATGTGGGGCAAAGAACTCTTCTCCCGATGTTTTTACAAAAATGTTGGGACAACATCACTCGTCCTCACGTTTTCTTAAAAAGTTTTGAGAAGTAGTCTTATGCCAGGGTTTTTATAATAATATTGGGGGTATTATTTTTAATATTTGAAAGTTATAATGTTTTAAAAATTAGTTTTGAAAATAGTAATATTTAAAAAATAAAACCTTGAAAATGACTACCACATCCATCAAATTTTGTGAATACTTATGATGATAAGACTTACCTATGGTTTAATTTCTAATTTATAGAGTAGTTTTAATTAAGACGTGTTGAGAAAAAGTTGATTTTTTCCGACGTCACAGAGAAAACGTCGCGATAGTGGCCCAATAAATTAAAACATAATAATATTGCTAGAAGTGCACTTTCTCGACATTTTTAAAAAACGTTGGGAAAAGATAATTTATCTCAACGTTTTTTAAAAATGTGGTGCAAAATAATTATTTTGCCAACATTAGTTTAAGAACATTGGGTAAATAACTTACCCTAACTTTTTTAGAAAACATTGGGAGAAATATTTAAAATTCCTAAATCCCATCTTTTCCCAACTTTATTATAAAATGTTGGGAGGGGTTCTCGGATACCAACATTCGTTAGAAAATGTGGGGAGAGGATAATTTCCCGCAGCGTTTTAAAAATTGTTGGGATAATCTTTTTTTTTTTTGGAGAATGTTTTAAAATAATTTAAATCTCCAGTATTCTATCTTTCCTCAACGTGATTTTAAAAAATGTGGGAAGATGATAACTTATCCCAACATTTTTTAAAAAGTTGGGCATATGATAATTTTTTCCAACATTATTTTAAAATTATTGGGATATGTTAAAGTATAAACGTGGGTACTCATCTAAAATCCCTAATTTTCATCCACATGCGCCCGGACTTTTTGAGAAGGTGCAGGAGATTTTAAAAAGACTTGGGAAAAAAAGTGATGATTTCAAAGTATTTAGAAAAATAAGTGAATGCATCTCTTATACCTAGCCATTCCTTGATTTTATAATTTTGTAGTTCTAATTTTTGGTAATTAAATTTTAAGTTTAATTTCATTGGATTAAGATAAATTTAGTTCTTAAATTTTCGAAAGAGATATTTAATAAAATCTTAATTAAAATTTTCGGAATTTAATTTTCCGTTTTAGATTTTATTATTAGGTTTTAAATATAACTTAATCCCATAATTATTTTTCCAAATCTTTTTTAAAGTGCCTCTCTAATTTGAAAAGGATTAGGAAAATTCCTCCCATTTATAGGATAATAATGTTATTTTTATTTATTCACTATTAACTTCTTTTTGGTTAAAAAAAAAAAGGAAAAAAATTGGATTTTTCCCCTAACCTCATAATTTAAATCCTTTAACTTTCTAATTTTGGATTTTAACTCTGGATAAATTAGGATTTAAATTTAATTCCGTTAGTTAAGATAAATTAAGTTTTAAAATTTTGGAAGAAAGATTTTTAATTAAATCTTAATCCAAAGTGTTGGAAATTAGGTTATCTGTTTTGGATTTTATTTTATTTTTTTTTGGTTTCTAATACAAGTTAATCTCTCAAATAAATTTCTCAAACACGTGAGTTTCCTTTTAATAAAAGGATTAGGAAAAGAAAATCCTATTTATCGGATTATAAAACCCTTTTGTCAAAATTAAGTTTAATTTCGTTCGAGTAAGGTAAATTAAATTTTCTAATTTTGAGAAAAGATATTTAATTAAATGTTGATTTAAAGTTTTGGACATTTAATTCCTCATTTTTTAGGATTTTTGGGTTTTAAATTAAGTTAAACTATTCTTTTAATTCCAAATCTTTAAAGTGGGTTTTATTTATCAAAAAAAAAAAATTAGGAGAATCCGTCCCATCACGTTGGCTTATTATTTATTGTGGGTTGATTTCTTGTTGGGTAAATTGAAAATTAAAGAAAAAAAATTAAAACAAAAGACACCCTCACATCTTTTCCCCCTTATTCTTATTCTTCTTTCTTCTCA
>NW_019104715.1:303782-321573 GCF_001995035.1 Momordica charantia
TTTAGTTCTGCCGATAACAAGACCCACGATCTCTTCCTCCGACATTCACGACCCAATCTACACGCGGTCAATCTACACGCAGTCTCTCCGACGACGTCTTCTTTAGATCCGGTGACCACGATTCATAGAGCAACTGCAATGGTAACTACAAACAGCCCAGATCCAACGATTCCGTGCCCCAATTTGCAATACCCAGTCAAGATTAGCGACGTATTCTTGGTTCCAGCGGCTTTTGGCAGTTACCCACTCTTGTTTGGAGGCAATTTCATGTTACCCACACCTACTAGGAGCTTGTTTTGAGTTAACCATCCCCTTGGGTATTGATTTGACATTGAGTCACTCCTATTTGGACCCAAATTGGCGTTACCCACCCTTTTTGGCATTGACCCACTCCTAGCCCAAGTGTTTTTAGTGTGAGTAATAGGTACCGACTCACCTAACTTTAGTTTTAGTTCAATTTAAGTGGTTTTAGTTAGTTTCTAATCCAACTTTGGTTACAATTATAGGTTGTGTTCATGAAAACATACTGAGTTTTGTAAGATTTGCTATATTGTAAAAGCATATTCGTATATTGTTTGGTGATTAGTATTTTGTCTGACCCTCATTTTTATTTTTAAATTTAAATGACGAACAAAAACGAAAGGTTTTCTTCTGTTCCATTATATATTATATGTTACACAATCTGTTTTTCTTGATAGGTGGATTTAGAATTATTTCTTTTCATTGGAAAAGTTAGCCACCACATGATTTCGTAGTGTATTTATTGTCCATAGGTTTATGATAAAAGTTAATGAAACTTTTTATCAAATTCCAACAGTATTGAACTTTAAAAGTGCTTCAAACTTCATTGCAAATTACTTTTAAAAGATTGATAGAGATTGAATTAAGCTAAGAGATAGGTTTTCAAGAGAATATATAAAGGGGTTTTACAATTTATAGAAGTTGCCAAATTTCATGTTAACGAGTTGGGAAAAACGAGATGTCCATGCAAAAAATGTCAAAATATATTATAGCAACTACTGGACACGTTTTTGGTAAAAACGTCAATAAAACTATAAATATACTGATGTTTGCAAGACGTTGGCAGATTTTTCGAAACGGTTGCAAAATAGTAGATCTGCCGACGTTTTTCAAAACGTTGGCAGAATAGTAGATCTACCGACGCTTTTCAAAACGTCTGCATAATAGTAGATCTACCAACGCTTTTCAAAACGTCGGCATAATAGAATAGTAGATCTGCCGACATTTTTAAAAGTATTCTGCATAAGGGAAATTTTTCCCAACATTTTGAAAAACGTTGTAGAATAATATTTTTGCCAACATTTTGACAAACGTTGGCAGATGGAAACTTCTACCAATGTTTGCATAACTTCGACAACTCTTTAAAACGTTGGTAGAAGTTTCCATATGCCAACGTTTAGGAAACGTTGGTAGAAAGTCGGCTCTAACAACGTTTTTGAAGGTCGGTAAAAGTATTGTTCTACCAACATTTTTTAAAGAACGTTGGCAATGTGCTTTTCCAACGCACTTTTGCCGACTTTTTTGCTGACGATATATATCGTTGGGAGAAACTACTCCCAACGTTTTTTTGGTCTTTTCTCAACGTTTTATAGCGTTGGGAAAAATTAAAATTCTTGTGGTGGTATGCTATAAGGATGTGTTTCTATAGTATATCCAGAAATAGAAGGCCTTTGAGACCATTTTACTCCACGCGTTGAGAGAATTATTCTACTGTGCTATTGAGATTACTCTATGCTAGTACACCATAAATATTATTATTCTACCGTGCGTATTGAGATTACTCTGTGCCACTAGACCAGAACGGGAACAGAATATTGGTACATATGTAGAGTTGAATTTTCTTAACTTGTTTTATGTTTGAATGAGATATTTTATACTTATTTAGAAAGTGACTTTAGAAATTGTGTGTTGTTAATGATTATTATTAGAAATCTTGCTGAGTTTTAGTTCCTCAAGTTTTATGAACTTTTTATGAGAAAATTTATTACTTTAGTTTCGTAATGTTCAAAAATATTGAGAATTTAAGTTGTTTATGAAATACATTTTACGAGATTATTTTTTTATTAACTTACCACTCACTGAGCTTTCTATCTCACTCTTTATCCTATGTTTTCCCCCCCAAGTTGTACCTAAGTTTTTGACTTTTTGAGTTTCAAGGAGAAAGTAGTTCAACTTCTGCCACCCATAATAGTTCAAGAGTTGCATGATATTCTGTATGCATGTGTCGGTTATTTGTACAAAGATTTATTCACATACTTTTAATAGAAAAGAATGTTTAGAATGGATGTAAGAATGATTGTTCTGTTGATATTATTGATTTATTGTGCACCCATTCAGAATTTGTTAGTCAAAGTTCAGGTCAAAGTTAAGAAGAAAGTGACCATAGACTTCGTAGCTAGTCGGGGCCTGTGGTCGACGCAACTCGTTCTAGGACTAGTAGGTGTTTTGGGACGAGTCGTGTCACTAAATTACTGTCATTTAACCCAGTGGTGAAGTAGATTATAGCCATCACACCCGTGCAATTCACCACTTTGACGTGCTCATCCACGAATCGAGTGATGTAATCTATTAAGGACTCACGATCTTGCTATTTGATTGTCTCGAGGTGGGATGCTGGAAGCTTCATCAACTATTGCGTTGAGAACTGGTTGATGAACATTTTTCGCATCTACTAATGGATTTAGGCTTCAACTGTCTATACCATATGAAGGGATTGGATCCCGCAGAGGGAACGCATGAACGTGTGTGGTTCGATGTTGTTTTAGAATTACAATAAATAAAAGACATAAGCATTAGTAAGAAGGGAGTTAGTGATACATACATTTGAAAACACCTCTTCAATGTAAACACTAACGCCACCAGAAAGTTTTCCTCGCTATCCTCTGGATATTAAGAACTCGGTTTCTGGAAACTGTCTTATAATTGAAAGGGAAATTGAGAAATCGAGAGGTTTTCCTCCCATTTTCTTTTTTTTTATTCTTTTTAATTAATACATTTTTAATTAAAATAATAATTAATTAAATCTAATTTAATTAATTACGAAAAAGAATTATTAATTTAATTTAATTAAATCTAATTTAATTTAACCAAATTAATATATCACATCAATTTAATTAAATCATATTTAATTAAATTAAACTTAAATTAATCAACTATATGAGAATCAAATTATAATATTTCTCTCTCTCGTAACTTTGAATCCAATTCAAAATTAACTTTATATTATAAGGTATCAACATACATTATATTAATTGAATCTCATACAATTAACCTTAATTCACTTGAATGAAATTGAACAATTCAAATTCTTTTCAAGACTAAATGTCCTAACTATAATTTACTAGTTAGCAAGGGGACCTAATGGACCTAAAGATCAGAAGTTCCAACGATACGAGATTAATTGATTAAACTCATTAATCAAATTAATCAACATTCGTTAACTGTCGATCAATCCACTAAAGACTTATAGCTACACTCTTCTTACTGTAGAATATTTTGCGTCCACGGATCTTGACCATTGATGGTAAGTCAATCTTTCACGAGTATTGGTAACTATAGCTGGTCAAATTACCGTTTTACCCCTGTGTTACATCTTGTACCTTAAGTACGGCTGATCCTCTAATGAACAACCCGATTATGGTCCAACCAATAACCGGAAGTCCCTCTCAGGCCAGTAAGAGGGTGGGGCCCCCTGTTCAAGTCCCGGAGTCATCACTTAAGAGAACACTCATCTACTTACCACAAGTTAGGAAGGAGTGAATTCCATCTTGTGTAGTGTTGCGCCTCAGCTTAATAGCTAGAGGTTAAGTGCAAGTGCACACTGTCACAAGTAATAATCTGGAAATATTCCAAGTTCATCTCCACAGGGACTAGTTTCTTTTAAAATTGATTTTGAAAATTGTTTGAATGAGCAATCAGGTTTGTGATAAAAATTAGTGAGATTGGTTGAACACGAAAAACACACGAAAATAATAGAATTTAGAAGGCCAACCCCCTACTACTATTTAGTTCTAAAATGATGAATTACACCTACCAAATGTGCCCATAATTAAACTCAATTTATGCAAACTGGTTCAACTCCTATTCCATACCGCTTTTGGTTTGTTTAGAAGCTTAGGCTAGTGTTTACATATGTCTATGCAACTCTATAATCCTAAATAAATCAAGTGCCAACTTACGTTTAACGGGTAAGAGAGCCTATGTCTAAGATCTTGTTTTAGTTCTTATTTCTAAGTAAGTTCCCGTTTTACCTTGATGAGATCCGTTTGACTCTAACCTTTTCAAAATTAAATTCAAACTAATGTGATTTAAACAAGTGGCCAACAAGAAAAATCAACTGGATAAATTGTATCAACCAAGATAAGCAAAGAGAGTGTAATACACCGTGCTCACTGATAGATGTAATTTATAGTGATAAGAACTAAATCATTCGTAGGAAGGTTAAAGAAATAATTTAGCTACTCATGGAAGTAAAATAAACGACAAAACAAGAGAAGGTAACAAAGTGATGCATTTTCATTGAAATGGAAAGGAAAGTACAAACTTAGAACAAATAGAAAAAAAAAATATAATTTTAAAAACAATAAAGGAAGAACAAAATTTAAAAATTGGAATTAAAACTTAGAAGTTAAAGTTGACAAGAATTAGAAAGAAAAAACAAAGCATGAAAAAATGAGATGTGTAAAAATGATGCTTGGAGGCTCCTTTTATAGGCCATGGATGTAACAAGTATTTGAGAAATTCAAGGGAAGTTGGCAACCACTCTTTGTAGAGATTTTAGGAGTCAAACTGAATCTTGGACCAAAAAGTTGTTATTCCCGTTTTGACAATCTATGCATCAAATGTGGCTGGTGCATTGTGAAGCTGGAAGAATTGGCTGGCGCACCCTTCTAATAATCTGGAAATACTTGGCGTGCGATGTGCCTGACTCATTGCAGTCATCAATTTCCAATTTTTCTCTCAAAATAAACAAATTTTCATCAATTAGCCTTTATTTGCTTCTAACTACTTGCTTAAGTCCTTAATAACGAAATATGCACATTTTCCATGAATTATATGCATGAACATACATTTTCATCACAAATGTAAGTTACTTAAGCATGCAAACCTACACTTTTTAGCATTAAATCAAGTCTTATCATGTAGTTATGTTCTAAACTCTCACTCGGTCTCGTCCACAAAATGGTAGGAATATTGAGTCGGTGACTTGGGTCACTCTCACACATACAAATCAAAGAATGAGCCCTAATAGGTAGGAGTTCATAGCTCACTCAGGATTGAGATCGAGTTACCCAGTCATCCTATTGAAATATTAATCTATTAGCCAACGGTGTTACAGCCAAAGATTAATTATTTCGTGGTCCGGTCTTATACAAACTCATTGTATAGGATACCCCCACTCGCATGTTTCCACACGAACGACCTGGATTAACTCATTTGCAACTATTACAAAATGGGTCGTATCCATAGTGTTACCAGGATAAGGTACCCAACTTTATCCATGTACTATAGACACTTTAGGTTACTACTAGAACATTATCCACCTATATATCGAATATCACTGTATATCAAATATATATGTTGTATATTAAATATATATTGTATATCTGTTATATACTGTTCCAGTTACATGACATAACCTCAGATGTTAGTTTATTGGATTTAGGTTAATGCAATTCTAAGAGAAACATCAATAACAACTTTCTTGAATGAATATTTGTTTTATGTTTACAAACCACGAGTTTAGGGCATAAAACCCAACACTAGAACCGTGTTGAGCCTTCTAACACAATTTGGAAGGCTTGAAACTTAATGGCGTCACTCACAACAAGGAACTTCATCTTGCCCTCAATGATCTCCATGTACGAGATAGGGTCGCCTGATCCATCATACGGGTTCATCGTTGGGGCTTTGAATTTATGGGGAATCAGCTCATCCAGGATGTCTTGGGTGAATGGCGGCTCCTTGGATTCAGATAAATTAGTATGGCTAGGCGCCTTGTATTTGTTCTTGAGATCTTCGATCTCTTTCTACATCATTTCTCTAAGTTGGTCCATCTCGGATCGAATGCTGGACTCGGCTCGGGATGGGCCCCGATGATCATTGACCTCTTCACTTCGGCTCCTCCGATCCATGCAATGTCTGAGGTTACCTAGAGCTTTCTCTCTGTGACGCATAACTTATCGATTAGAATGACGTACTTTGAGTACACTACGTATGTCGTGGCTACCTGTGGAGACTTCTTGTTGATCCCGCTGCAGTCTGACCCTTGGACGCCCGGTCGGGCAGTCGTGATCAGAACGACCATGGGCCTTGTTCCTATGAGAAGAGACAATCTCCACACTACTCTAAGGTCGGCGCGGTGGGGTACCAATGTGGATGCCTCATCCTTGTCAGTAGGGAGGATCGGTTGGGTCTTTGGGGGTAGGGTCGGCCGGTCTCTTCCTTTTCTTCTGGTCTCAGAGGATCGAGTGCATTGATTCCCCCTTAGATAGCTCTATAGCAGGGAGACGAGGCTTCACCTTCACAAGATCAGTTGTTGTATTGGCAACGATGGTATTGTCGACGGGTAGGTCCTACAACTGTAGGTGCATCGCTCTATGTCACGTCCCTCAGTAGGGACAGGAGTTTGGGATGGCTGTGAATGGGTTGGAATTGCCCAAGCTTAGTTTAGTTGTTGGTAGGGAATGACTTGAGAAAAAATACTTTCCCATAAACGGCACCAAGTGTTTGATAAGAAAAACGAACAACATCACGAACCTCGACCCGGACTGAGAGCAACTCGACAAATGAGTTGGACATGTGACATGCAAAACAGAACACACTCTGATGCTAAAGTCAGTAGCTGGCCGAACTAAACTCGAGAGAGAATTTAATTTTTTCGTACCTGAAAATGGAACAAATGAGTTTCGTTTATAGGCGACTTCCTCGGTAATATTCTCGACAAGGCTTGAATGGCTCTTTAAGGTGATCGTGAATTACAACGTGTTATCGTGGAGTCTGTCGTAGCTGAGGGTGAGCTGAGATGAAACGAATATGTTCAACAAATGAATTGGAACATATTTTTATAAGCTTGGTCGGCTTAGCCACACAAAGCTTCTGCTCGGTTACAAGAAATGGAATCAAGAGGTGACGAAACTTCAGGCTTGCCAATGAAAGCCACGTGTAACACGTATCATCCAACCAACGTGTACCACATGTATGGTGAGAATTGCCTCCATCACTTTGAAAAATACAAACTTTGATATTGCATGAGAAATCCATGATTAAATTTTACGGTGTTGTTGGATGCAAGTAATAAATATAACAAAAAAATAACAAACAAATCTCATTTTTACAAGATTTGCACCAGGATTCCAAATATGGACGACAATAGCACAATAGTAAAGTGATAAAACAGGAGTAAATTGGTCCCATTTACAAGTTTTACATGACCTTATTTTAAAGCAATGATAAAATATGAATAAAGAATATAATTACATAGGTTGAATTGTAGTGATGGTCAATGTTCAATACTTATGATTGACTGATATGCATCAATTAGGCTGTTATTAATGTTGGGAAATCAACGATCCTGTATAATTTCCCATTCCACAAAAAATATCCAGCACAACTAAGAATATGCAAATTGGAAGAAAAGTAGTAAACACAAGTAAATGACACAACAAATTAAACTAGTTCACCACTAAGGGCTACGTCCAGTATTCCACTTAGATGTGGATAATTTACTAATACTGTTAAGGATTAGATACAATAACACTCCCCAAAATATCCCCTAGAGGTCCCAACAAAAGCTTCCTAGATTCTAAGTATTTTACACAATTAATACTTATGTACAGGAATGAAAACTCACAAGAATCAAGATCTAAATACGAATATATTGATCTTGATGAGCTCCAATGCTTCTGCCAATGCCCGAGCCTCTCCCTTGAAACTGCCACAAAACCCTCTGAAAAACGGCTAAAAAATGGCTAGACAATAACCCTTTTCGGCTACAAAACCCTAAATCTAAAACTGCACTTTTATAACATCGAAACAGCACAATGGCACTACGAAAATAAATTCGTAGCGTCCCCACTATCTGGACAGTACCGCGGCATTGTCCCCTAGCATCATGGCGCTGCCTCCTCGACCCGTGTGGCCTGCAGCTTCTGCTTTCCCCTGTTTACATTCATGCTTGGAGACAAAGCGACAATTCTTTTCCTCCCACTACATCAATAGTATCTCTTCATCTTGACACCCTCTGACAAAGCACAGTTCTGACTTCATTATCAACGAACTGATCCATACTGCTTGGCTCTACCCAAGCATCGTCTGACTCTGCCACAAGATTGGGCAACTCTACGTGGTTTTGTCCCTCAAACTTAGAGACATAGCCACGTACTCCTACTTGATCTAAGTGGTTCCCGCTGCTTCTTTCTTCGATCAAATCCACTGACCTCTGAAAGAAGATTTTTTCTTTGTATTTGGCTTGACACTCCCACCCAAGCATGTCACCACAATATAAACGGAACCCATACCCTTCAATGCACTAATTTGCCTATATGACTTCACCAGCTCGCCTGAACGTCTAACAACTGAGGTATGAACTCGATGGCCTATCAAATTCTCGTTTCCCTATTCTGTACTTCTCAACTGTTTAACTTGAGCTGATGACAGATTCTTTTTATCTGTTTTGGCCATCAATGTTGTTGGTCCTCTAAGGTCTCGTCCTGAACCATTTGCAGCTACTATGTGCATTGTTAGTCTCAGTGAACCATTGGCCATCCCAAACTTTGACACGTGAACAAAATATCTCGCCAGCACCCTGGATTCCCTCTTGAGCTTCCAGCAACCCCCACTAAACTCGCTGCTGTAGCCATCGTCATCTAGCTTCCCTATGAATAACAATTAAATTTGAAGCTAGGAATATACCTGACGTCTCGTAGCACCAACTCGACCCTTTTGCTTGTCTTAAAACAAACATCTCCAATTCCTCTCACATTGGAGATACTCCCATTTCCCATCTTCACTAAGCCACAGCCACCTGTAGTAAGAGATAAGAACCAACGTCTATCTGAAGCAACGTGCGCTGATGCTGTAGTTTCTATTACCCACTGGTCTACAGATATGTTCCCCTGAACACAGGCCAGAAACTCTTCAATCCGTTCTTCTTCTGTTTCAACATTTGCAGTATTGTTCCCCTTCTCAAAATCTTCTTTGAACTTCCTGCAAAAACGTTTAACATGTCCCTTATTGTGCCAGTAATAACATTCCACTTCTCCACTGGAACTCCCACTACCCTTGTTATATCCCTGCTGCTGCTTCCCATTCATCTTTGTCTTCCCTTTGTTCTGAGCTACCAAAGCTGATTCAACCCCATTTTTGCCCCTGAAGTAGATGCATACATTTTCCCTAATTTTCTCCGGGTTTCCTCAGATAAGACGGCATCACAAATAGCTAAAAATTTTAAGCTATTTTTCTCTAGCGAATTCGACATGGCAGTCTTAATCATTTCCCAACTGTCAGGCAAAGATGTCAACAGCCTCATAGCCTTTCACCTCTTCCTCAATCTTGACACCCATCCCTTATAATTTGTTCAAGATATCAGTGAGTTTGTTAATGTGGGAACTCACCGAGGTTTCCTCCTCCATGTGGATATTAAAATACTTCGTTTGTAGAAATATTTTTGTATTCGCAGAAGGTTTTTCATACCTGTCTTGCAAGGCCTTCAACAATTCCTTTGATGTAGTCTCTTTTGCCACAAGACTACAAACATTCATTAACAAGACATTCCAATGTTCGCAACGACCTGCTCATCCATCTCTTCCCAATCCTTGTCGGTTATATCCGCTGGTCTCTCCCCTAAAGTCTTGTGTATCTTCTTGTATATAAGAAGATCCATTACCTGCATCTTCCAAAAACTGAAATTCTCCCCATTGAAGTTCAGAACCCTTTCATAATAATGGTGTGCGTGATATTTGTCTCCTATGATGCTGCAACCCTACTTCTCTTATACCACTTGTTGGGAAATCAACGGTCTTGTATAATTTCCCATTCCACAGAAAATATCTAACACAACCAAGCATATGCAAATAGGAAGAAAAGCAGTAAAGACAAGTAAACGACATAACAAATTATACTGGTTCATCACTAAGGGCTACGTTCAGTCTTCCACTTAGATGTGGGTTTTCCACTAAAATTATTAAAGATTTGATACAATAACACTCCTCAAAATATCCTCTGGAGGTCCCAACAAAGGTCCCCTAGCTTCTAAGTATTTTACACAATTAATACCTAGGTACAGGAATGAAAAACTCACAAGAATCAAGATCTAAATACCCTGAATATGTTGATCTTGATGAGCCCCAATGCTTATGCCAATGCTCGAGCCTCTCCCTTGAGACTGCCACGAAAACCCTCTAAAAACGGCTCAAAATCGACTGGACAATACCTTTTTTCGGATACAAAACCATAAACCCGAAACTGCACTTCTATAAACATCGAAACAGCACCATGGCGCTACAAAAATAAAATCATAGCGTCCCCACCATCTGGACAGTGCCACGGGCGGTGCCGCAACGCTGCCCTCCTCGGCCCGTGTGGCCTACAGCTTCCGCTTTCCCTGTTTTCATTCATGCTTTGATCCCGATGCATCCCAGCTTGATTCCGACTCTTCTCTAGCTCGTTCCAACTTTGTTTTGACTCTACCAATCCCAACAATTAAGGCGTGATTCTCATATGCATAAAAGAAAAGGAGTGTATATGTGATTTTCTACAGTAGAAGTATGTTGCTGTGCTATTTTTGTTTACTATTACCTTAAGAGATCCATTTATAAAGAAAGATATGTGTATTCTTGGAGAGAACTTGTGGATTAGGTCCAATACTTAGCCACTTTCCATAGCGCGAGAGAACTTGTTGAGGGAGAGGGAGTGGGAGCGGTATTCTTGGAGTTCAAGATCTGTTCTGCATGGGATCTAATTTGAGTTGATTTCGCCAAGGGGAATTCTCAATGATCTTTAAATGAAGCAGATATCATTCACACTAATGATCAATCAGTAAATATGTTTACGAATGCAGTTATGTTAGGATGTTTGAGAAGTTAGAAAATAAATTGAAATTTACAAATTAAAACAGGGCGATAAAATTTTTTTAATTTCAAGAGTTGTGAATGTGATTTTTGAACTCGTTGAATCTCAAGGAAGAAATGCCTTATAGCCATTTCCAAGAGTCGTTCTGGAATATGAAAAAGAGTTGATTGTTACATGGGATATTCGTTTTAGAATAATTCACATAGACTCTGCTTAGAAATAAGTATTGTTTTCATGAAACATTAATTTGCTTAGAAAATAAAAAACGGACAAAAACAAACTTTTATTTCTTCAGATAGCAAACTTAGGTGTTCCAAACTGATCAGTCCTTCTTACCACTACCCGCTCGGAAAAACCTCCTCCGAAAAACAAAGGCAAAGGCAGTGGAAAGAGCGAGCAAGGTTAACAAAAAAAGCTTAGGAAGGGAGAGATGATAGATGAGTGAGTCCTTGAGCTCGCCAATAGCGACGCCCAAACTCGGAGGGTGGCGGGGGAGCCACACGAACTGGTGGGGGCATTGCATGTGAAGGGCTCTGGTGTTGTTTTGGTTACAATCGATGAGAGTAACGCCGTTTCGGTCGAAGCACAATACGATTTCGAACAATTGATGTCTCCCGGTGTGGGCATTAACATTGCAACGTAAGAATGGCGTCCTATTGGTAGCGGCCTGAATGGCGGCTTCAATGGCATTGTAGTTGTGGATCATACCGGTGGGGTTGTGGATGATGGCGAGGAGGTCGTAGTTGTGGTTTCTGCGAATGTCTAGAGCGGCTTCTAAATAAGCAGTCTGTCGAAAGTTCGGATATGAGCACTTGCCATGAGTTTCCCATTCGTGCTGCCAAAACGATTGGTTACGCCAATTCTGCACGTCTGGCCAATATGTGTCCAGTTGCTGTCTTTGAGATGCTGTGATCTAGACATCATAAGAAATAATAAGGATGACTATGTTAAGCTTATAAAAATTCATAAATCAGATTAAAGGATAATTATTTGCAGCCTATAAAAAGTCATATTAAATTAGGAGTATAGATGCGTATCTTAGCCTAAATCTATAACTAAATTAGTTTTCTTTGTTTTTCTTTTAGATGTAAAATTGAGCTAAAAGGCTAATCGATCTGGTTTTCGATGCAACCGTTAGGTTTGGATTTTGGCCCAATTTTCACCTAGAAAGCATTACAATTTTATTTTCTAACGACGGGGTTTGACCCGAAATTCTTTGTAGAACATGGACGTTTTTGAAGACAGAGAGTAAAACAATGAATTTGGCTATCACCGGTAGAATTAGCTTGCATGAAAAACATGAAAAACATCAATAATAATGTTTTCTCAACCTATATTTTACGTCTTTACCTAACGTAGGTTATTGGAGTCCAATTATAACTAAATAGTTTGATTCAATTTTGCCCTTAGAATTTTTAAATTCTACAAATCTACCCTTACACCTTTTAATATTTATTATACACGTTTGGATCATAAATGGTAAGGAAGGTATTTTAATAAACAAGAAGTAAAAGATTTGAGAACATAATTGAGACTTAAAAAGTTACCTACTTATTATGTTTATAATGAAGCTTTAAGGAAGAAGAAGGCGCAGGAAGATTGAACTACATATGCAAACAAAAGATTGAAGAAGATATGATACGGACCTGAGCTGGATCAAAGGGAGGTCCAGGACAATTAATAAGTGGACGAGGAGAGTTGTTAATGCCGGGCCACAGACCATGAATTGTGAATGTTGGCAGAGGCGGTGTACCGTGACATGTGACGTTGACGCCGGTGCATTTGTTTGGCCCCCATTGTTGGACCATCAGAAAGTAGTCATATCCTTTAGCTCCCATGAAGAACATGAATACGAATACGAGAAGGAGAAATAGAGCTTTAGCCATGGTGGGTTTAGTTGCTGTGTTAATATGGAAACAAGGTTGGGTTTATATAATGGACTATTCTTTGCAAAACTTCGTTGGCTTTTCTCTCTATATGGATCTATAAGAATCTTTTTATTACTTTATTATTGTACCATTTACCTTGAAATTGCTATGCAGATTTGTGTTCATATTGATAAGTCACACATTAACATAACTTTTGTTTTGTTTGTTTTTTTTTTCTATTGTGAACTTTTTAAGTTGATTAATTGTTTTGAAATAGTACCAATCTTCTCTTAAGTGATGTCTATGAAAAAAATAAAAATAAAAAATAGCAGCTTAAGATAAACACACATCAAGAAAACCAAAAAATAAAAGCAAAGAGGATAACAGGGAAAAAAATTCACAAGAACAAAGGCAGAACAATGCTGTCACCCAACTAAACAAAACAAAAACTTAGAAAAATTATTGCCAGCACCCTATATTTTAAGAACGATGTTGGGTCGATTTTTATTAAGCTAACTATTTATAAAGGTAAAATCATGATATGATATGATAACAAAGGAAATAAGTGCTCTCGTGCTACTAAAATTTTTATCTATAAACACAATGAATACAAACTCCAAGCTTAGCCTTGGGACCCATTTAGAGAATTATGTCTCCAAAATTACCCCTCTAAGTATAATTTATTTTGGATAGATTAAAACAAAATTTTTGGCCACATACAAATTATTTATAAGTATACCAATAATAATATTATTATTGTTATCATAATAACTTATATTATTAACATCACATCACACTTTATCTTCCTCAGAAATATATAACAATTAAATTAAACAAAAAAATGTTAATTTTTCTAATAGCCTTAAGCATTGTTTGGCCGCACAAATTTACATTAAAATAAATCCTCTATGTAAACATAATTTAAAAAACATCTATCATATTATATAGTTTTCCATTCCAAATTGTATTATATAACTCTAATATTTGCATAGGTTGACTGATAATGGAAGTCGATAAAGATTCTTAAAGTAACGTGACAACCTGACGCATAGTTTTTATTCATTTATATATATATATATATAAAGTATGGTTAACAATTATTAAAAGACTTGCAGAGACATCAGTGAAAGTAAACTTCAAAAATAAAAAAAATTGATATATTATTTCAACTTAAAGTAATTATACATTAGTGTAACTACTTTATTTTTTTTTTTTTGTCGTTCTCCATCTTATTTTTATGTAAATATACTATTTGATCTTAAAGGAATTATACATTATTTTTCAATTCGGTCAATAATATTTTTAAAATTTAAGTTTTATCATTAATGTTTTAAAAAAATTAACTAAAAATCTCTACTCCATTACGCCATTTTAAATTCAATAACATGTTACACTTTAAGTTTCAATGAAATATCTTTCTTTATTTGTGATACACATCAAAGTTTCGTAACATTATTTAGACGGTGCATTGAAAATCGCAATCCTCTCTTATATTTATTATTCGATCAGTAGTAGAAATGAAGCTACAAGAATTATTTCTTGAGGTCTCAAGCCACCAAAATTATCTCTCATATAAAATATTATTTTTTTAGATGTCAGGTTACTGTTTTATATTTAATTATTTCAAAATATTTAATTATTTCCATATTTTTATTGAGTATAAATTTGGAATAGATTTTTTTAGCAATGGATATAAATTAAATATAAGATATACTTTTTACAAATATGAAAACTTTCGTTTTCAGAACATGGGAGGATGCAAGCATTGAAATCCATTCAGTTGTTATTATTATTATTTTAAATAACCTTAATGGAATGATTGGTGTGTCGGTTGAACCAAATATTATATTGAAGAAAATTTTGATAAATTAATAAGGTGTTGATGCATGTGAGACAAAGTAAATGTTTAAATTAAGAATGAGTGCAAACATTTGTTAGTTTCACATGTTTCATGGTCAAGAGATAATGTCGTGGATGAGATACTTTGGAAATTTATAAATGTTCAATGTTTACAAATTTTACGTCTTAGATTTATGGATTTAAAACTTTTTCCAAATGCAATTTGTCCTTATTTCTGGCATTCATATTTATTACTCTTTTATTTAAATGCAAACGATTAATATTCCAAATTTGATTTTGTAAACATTAAATTAACGACAGAGGAACAAGAAAAGTTGGAGGAAGAATGTTTTCGAATTTTTTCAATAATGGAAGATTTTGGAGATTTGGTATTTTTTACTTTTGAAAAGTCTAATTAGGCAAAATTCAAAGGATTTAAAATGTAACTTCCCAAGCAACCATTTTTTGATTTTAAAAATTAATTAATATTGAGGTGTAGAACAAAAGGGTATATTAGTAAATTGGATGATGGGTACCATCTTGGTTGTTTCATGACAAAAGTGTAAATTTTTTACATTCAATGCTTCTATGTAATTATAGTCTTTAAATAGCCTATTAATGTAGTATATTCCCTTAGGTGTCGTTTGTTTTTCGAGAATGTAGATGACTGACATCTAGAGATGTCCAGAATTTTAGATGTCCAGCATCTTTAGATAACCATGTTTGTTATGTAGGAATATTTTTAAAAATATTCACAAATATTTGGATAAACACGTTTGTTTTGCAGGATTTATTGTTAGGAATGTGTTAAATTTATATAATGTTCCAAAAATGTCCTCACAAGTATTTATATAATTTATAAATTCATCTGATATAATAGATTTATTTGATTTAATTTAATATTTTTATTTTTTATATGTTATTTTGTAGAACAGATTAATTCATTATTAATTTAATATAACTTTCATTTTCAACTTTAATAGTTTTTCAAAAGGACAATTATATAATTTATGTTATTCTCGGTGAAATTTATTTATCGTATCATCACAATATATTTTTTTAGGAGGAAAAATATCACGGGTATGTTGTTTGTAAAAAAATGTTGCTTTAAAATTATATATTTATGATAATAAATATTAATAATAATGTAACTACTTAACACTATTAAAAATAAATGGAGATATTATACAATTTAATTATAGTTTATTTTACATGTAAATCTAATGTACAAATATACTTAATAGCATAGAGTTATTTATTAGACGATGAGTATATTAATTTATTTCAATTATAAATTTAAAAATAAAAATAAAGAAATTTTTGATGAGAAATTAAAAAAATTTGATGAAAGAAAATATATGGAGAAAAAAATGGAGGACAAAAATGTAAAAAGTAGATGTCCTGAACACGGGAATCTTGGAAACCTGTGTTTCAAAAGGCATACAAAACTCGTAAGATGTCTCCCGTATGGGCATCCTAGGATACCCGGACATCTCGAGATACCCGGGTATCTTACATTACTGCAAAACAAACGTGGAAATCCAGATACCCGTCTTAAGTTGGAAAGTTTGAAGACTTAAATAGCGTGTTAGTGTGATGCTAGTTAGATGGAATTGGAAGTGTATTACTTTTCTCAATTGGTCGAAATAGAAGTTCTTCCTTTGATTAATTTCTCTCTAGCTTACACCTTGTTGTTATATTAGTTTTTTTTCTGTTACATGGTTGTTATACCTCTCATTTCTTAGATGCGAGATTATAGTGCAAGCACACTATCACAAGTAGTACAAGGAAGAATTTGAACTGCGTCTCCACAAGACTTAAGTTTCTAAATTAATCTGTGATTCATTCAAGTGATTTAATCATGTTTAGATGACCCAAATATTAGTGATGGGTTTTTGAAAATTACTTCGATTCACAAAAAATTAATTATAAAATTAAAACCCTTCAACTACTACCTAGCCAGTAACCACGAACTCTGCATAGAACCATGCACACTAGATTCAACTTCTATTCAATACTGCTTTTAGTTGTTTATGAAATTAGGCATACCATTAAATATGCATATGAACAACTAGAATCTTAAGTAAACCAATATTTGTAGAGGTTTTATGTCTAAAATCTTATTTAAACACTTTATGCTACTTCCCATTTTAAGTCTACGAATTTTTTTTTAATCCTAATATTTTAAGTATTCAACTATATTTAATTTCATTACTTTAAGTGGCTTGATTCAAGAATCAAAGTTAAGAAAAAGTTAAGAAATAGAGCGTTCAACATTTTGCTTCATCAACAATTGTGTTTATTTTAGAAATTAGACTACATCATTTGACACAAGGATCAGATGGTAATTTAAGTCATGGTAGATAGAAAGAAAACATTGAACGAAGAAGAAGAAGCATAAATCATTTTTATTAAGAAATAGACAACGGTTACACGATGTAAATTAAGTAATAAAATACTAAGTTGAAAATATCAATAGAGAATTATAAGAATTTTGAAACGCCTATTCGAGTGGAAACTCACTAGGACTCAAATTCGCACAAGACTAGCTTATTTCTTGTGATCGAGTAATGATAATAGAAAAGAAATGACTAACTCTATATAAGTTGGGAAATAAAAGCTAGAATTTAGAGGTAACGCTCATGGGAATGATCGAATCTTTACATACTAAAACTAATGGAAAATAATGCTCCTCGCATACCCTCTAGCTTTTACAACATTGGATAGTCCTGAGGGGATCTGCTTTCTCATCTTTAAGGAGTTTTACTCGACTTAACAGATCATCCAATTGATTCTGTTCATACAAGGATATGCACAACAGTGTATTTCCGATTACAGCTCGAACTCGGCCCCCGAACCGATCTGAATACTCGGGCGGACCTGCACAGAAAGGTGAGCACTCCGACGATCAAGTCAGTACAGGTCGGACTCTTAGTTTAGTTCGAGGTCAGAAATCATCGTACCTGATCGTGGAGTGAGGTCCTCTACTTATG